>CM026082.1:20898343-21198343 GCA_014839685.1 Anableps anableps
CTTAGTTTTCTTCTCCTGAGGAATTTGACCTGGAATGATAGCTCCTGGGGCTGCTTCGATATTATTTCCGGGCGTTTATTGTTGTTATCATCATCAGTGTTGTTGGAAATGTGCAGGTGCCATAACCCCACTGTCTTTACGCATAAACACAACGGGCGCTCAGCAATTCAGATCAGACTAATCATCCAAACTTCTCAGTATTTGTTGTGACCATATTTCATTTAAAAAAAAACCGTCATCTCAACATCATGTTGTTGTTTTTCCCCCTCTTCCTTCCTCGCAGGCGAAGCGGTGCATCTTGCCAGAGACTTCGGTTATGTATGCGAGACTGAGTTTCCAGCCAAGGCAGTAGCTGAATATGTAAACCGTCAGCATTCCGACCCAAACGAACAAGTCCAAAGAAAAAACATGCTGTTGGCCACGAAGTAAGTGTTATCATCGCCCGTTTCACTATCTCGGTCTGTGCCCAATGTGTGGCCTATAGCTGCTTGTTCATTTGGCAGCTTTTGCATGCACTCACACACATACGCACACACTTGCTCGGAAAACTAATAAAATGCACCCTTCACGCTGTTTGATGTTTGTTTTTCTTGGATTTTTAAACGCATTTCACACAATAACATACTAGTAAAAAGCCAACTAATTAATAATTTAAAATTCTTTATATCTACGGTTGTGATGACATGTTTCGTTCAAGTTTTGTTTTTCACATCCAATTGACGCTTTTATTACTGACCATAGATTGTGAATAACCTCCACATAATTATGGCTACTGAGTGTTTTACCCTTCAACTTTAGCATTTTATTTACGCAGCGCTGTACCATTGCTGTTTACTATGCTTTCAGTGAGAGGGGATTCCTTACAAGGCTCAGAGCAGCAGAGGCCAGCATTTAATACCGATGATGGGCTGCCATAATCAAACAGCTGTCAGCCATAACAGCTTATCGCTGGGACTTGAAAGTGTTGTTAAGATAGCCTGCCAGTGTCATATGGGGAGGAGAATCTGAAACCTACGTTAGGGCCCTCATTTGTTACGCTTTGAAAAAAAAACCCAAAAACAACTTGTTATTAATTCATTATTACCGTTTATAATGCTTCAGTTTGTCTGCTTCTGTATTTTTTTTAAAACATATATTGTTATCACCTAATAAAAATATGAAAGCAGATAAATTTTTACCTGTCCTAAGTATATATGCTAAAGTTCACGTTTGGCAACGCCAAAAAATAAATTAAAAATGAATAAATAGCACCTTTTTTTTTTATTCGTATGGAAATAAAACCTCGAAACAAATTAATTAAGGAAGCTGAAGTCAGAGTATTTCGCCTCGAGCAAATTCATCTCTGGTTGCTTTTAAAGTGAGCCATCTATGATTTATTTATGTTTTATCAGGACACTATACTTTATGACTTGATCTCTAACCCCTCTTCTCTCTTCTTTTTCAAGGCAAGTCTGCAAAGAGTTCACAGACCTGCTGTCCCAAGACCGCTCACCCCTAGGAAACTCCCGGCCGCAGCCGATCCTCGAACCGGGAATCCAAAGCTGTTTGACCCACTTCAGTCTCATTTCGCACGGTTTCGGGACCCCAGCGCTGTGCGCGGCCATCACGGCCCTCCAGAACTATCTGACCGAGGCTATTAAAGCCATGGACAAAATGTACCTCAACAACAACCCTAACAGTCACTCAGATAACGGCACTAAAGGCGGGGACAAAGATGAGAAGCATAGAAAGTGATGTTTCCTCTTCACCTCACCTTTCTACCCGAGGGAGCCAAAATGCCAGAGGCCCTTCTTCTGCACCGACCTATACAGCCTCCCCTCGCCCCCTAACCATCTAATATAAATATTATAAATACCTTATAAATATTATTGATAAAGTTAAACGTGTCACTTCCTGATCTGATCTTGCGCCGATTTTACATGTGTCTGTTTTTACATCCCACTTTGGATTCAAACGGGAAGCAACGCAAGAAACTTCTTCTTCTTCTTCTTCTTCTACTTCTTCTTCTTCTTCTTCTTCCAACACCTGAACAACATGAAACGTTATTTTAAAAAAATATGAAAAGAGGAAAAGAAGCTGCAGAGGAACAGCTCCAGGGCGAGGGGAAAGGTGTACTGCCTCACCCAGAAGACTTTTTATGTACCACCACCCCTCCTGTTTTTTATGAGCTGCAACGAATGGACTGAAATCCAGCGACCCCTTCTCTATATCTCACTTTTACGATTGTGACGAGAAAAAAAAAAAAAAAAGAAAAAGAAAAACGAAGCTAAAAGAGGATGAATTCTTATCAGTATTGTGAATAATAAACTTGAAAAAGCAAAGAGAAATTCCACAGCTCTCCATGTCATGACTTCAGTTGTAGACTCCCTTCTCTTTCTCTCTCTTTCTCCGAGCGACCAACTTGAACTATTTTTTTTTTTTGTTTGAATTTCAACACGATTCACAGTTATATAAGGGAATCAGTGTTCATGTATGTATATATTTATTTATGTGTAATTTAATGGGAATTGTAAATATGGTGCGTCTGTTGAAACTTCTTTTTTTATTTATCTGGTGCCTCCTGTTTTAGTGGGTTTTGAATATTCGGTTAGTTCTTCATGTGATTTTATGGTTCTAGAAAACAGAAGTTTGGGGTAATTTTTTATTATTATTATTATTATTATTATTATTATTATTATTTTATTTCTCTGGGATATTTCAATTCAGCCCTCTTGTAGCATGTTGAGGTGACACTGAAGCAAGTGAACAAATTTTAATAGAAATAAACTTCCAATTTCTCTCAATATATATCAACCTATTCAGTTTTTTTATTTGACCCCGAGAAAAAAAAAAACAAACTTTACTTTGTGTGTCTAATTTGCGTTTTTATACAAGCTTCTATGTGTTGTACCAATCAGAATACGTTTCACCTCTTGTTCTCTCCTTGAAACACCATAAAAGCAATAAATTGAATATTGTCTTTTTTCCCCCAGTGCTCGAAAAGACATTCAGAAACATTTTCTTTCATTATTTTTTGGGACCACCTGCTATCTTGTTATATGTCCGATTATGTCCAAAATTGGAGGCGGTTTTAGCTGTATTGTATAGACATGTGCTGGCAATAGTTCCTATGCCTGTCAATGTATTATAGTCCTTTGTTGCCCAGAAAAAAATAAATATTTGATACGCTTCATCTCGATTTTAATCGTTTTTTTAAACATTTTCATTTACTTCCTCGATTTTTAAAATTTATTTTGTTTTCTTTTCTCACTCTGAACGACTGAAGTAATTGAGTTTAAACCTCCCCTGACGATTGCTCCTTGCAATAAGAAGCTGAACTCATTGTTTCCCTTAAGTATAATAAAAGAAAAAAAAAATCTTACTTTAAACTCCCTCAGTTCAGAGCAGCGCGGAACTCTCGCAGGCCGAAATCGCTCACAACAACGGGCACACATTCGCGTTTGAAGTGCGCAGCGCCACCCCTCCAGCTAAAACACTCTGAGATGTGCACAGGCCTGGTGTGCGGTGTTTAGTCGTTGCAGGCTATATAATTTTTTTTTTTTTTTTTTTTTTTTTTTTTTTTTTTTTTTTTTTTTTTTTGGGTGCGGGAGCCTTATTCAAAGACGCGCATCAAATATTTGTTATGTTGTTTGCCTCTCGGTGTAATCAATGAACAATCAGCGCTCAGTGATGCGCTGGCTTTTCATGTATAGCCTATCGCCAGATAAAACGGCTTCCCTAACGAAGCTCTATCTGTAAACTGGCGTTTAGTTAGATTTTTGTGGTTGTCTCGCAAGGTCCTGTTGCAGGTCTTGTTTGGCCTTTTTGCTCTATTTTGCGCACAGCGCTGCTGCAGGGAGCAGACCATTGCATAACATTTGGAGTCTGTGTACGTCTGTGTGTTGATGGTTCGGAATTAGTCTCGTCTGATGATAACATGCATCCTAGTATTGTTTCTTGCTTTCTCCCCTATTTCACTGTCTGCCAACCATGCAGTTGAAACCACTGCAACGCTGAGACCCGAATCCCCAATCTCCCTTTCTTCTCCTCAGCGGCTGTATTTATTATCTGGTTTGGGTTTAATTCTGAGGCAGGCAGAGAGTGACTGAAGCCTAACTGTACATGTCCTTGGCATAATTGCGATGCGCAGTGCCGCAGCAGGTGAAGCGCGGCATTGTCTGTCAGGGCCTGTTTTTGTTGGCTCAGTCCTCAGATTGTGTGTGGGATCCTGTCCTCAGGCACAATAGCTCACTCATAAAAGGGGGGGAAGAGACTGCACGGCTGCTATGGTGGATGTGAGGGGCATAAATAGTCACTTTAAAGGTGGTTGTTGGGTTGGGTGGGGGGTGCAATCGTATTAAAAGCAGCACTCATTTGTATTATAGGGCAAAGGAAGAGTGTGTCATTAATGCTAATGTTATTTAATAAATTTATCGGGGTTCGGCTGAAGAGAACAGGTTTTAGAGGGTGAAACAAACGCATTAGAAATAGTTCCATCCTGTGACAATGGTGGGTGTTTATGCGCATTATTAGTGTATGCCTGTAATTGTGCGACTCTTTGTAATGTAATCCAAATTCCCTACTTTATTTTTTGCCATTTTGTTTACGCTGATTCCAACCTGTGCGATTTGCAAACCTCTTTTAATAGCAAAATTGCAATTTTCCCCTAATTTGATCTTAAACAGGTAGAACTACCCCCCACCCCCCAAAAAAAGGCTCACAGCAAAAATAATTTGCAAGAGAAGCCGGTCTGAAATTTGAAGAGCCAGTCAGCAATACCCAGCTGAATATGGATAATTCAATCCATAACCGCCGCTTGTCTCAACTAAAGCAATTACAGCTGATTCCCGTATAGTAATTAATAAGTGTGAGGCCTGTTGTTATCAAATGTTCAGGAGGATATTTGGAGCTAAATACATCAAAGGTTGTGATGAAAAAAAAAGTATCTATTTATATTTCCCTCACATATTTTCAAGGCCGGTCCAAAGTTATATGAAGGCCCTGAGTAAAATTTCTTTAAGGGGGCCAACTTCCTGCCAAGCCTATTCCAGTTATGGTGCATTCTCCTTGTGCTCAGAAGTCAGAAACACAATGCTAAAGCTCCCTGAAGTTGGAAGGCTGCCTAGGAAGGTCAGAGATCTCTGAGCGGCCCTGAGTTCAGTATCCAAAATGGCTGCCATTTTGGATACTGAACTGCCGTGAAAGCTGTAGTTATAAACCATTTATTATTAATTATGATATAAGCCATATTTGTGAAAATGGTCCTTCAATGTTTGAATGCACAAAATGGGGAAAATACACTTGAATTGTCTTGAATTGCAAATAGTAGTTAGCACCACTACAATAAACAGATCCAACTGGTTTTTCAGCTTGCAAACATGGTGAACTCTTATGACATTTCTCAGTTCAGGCTCCAGCTTCTAAGACAAATTGAACACTCAAGACTCAGTAGGTGCAAAGTTGAACATTTCATTCACAAGCACTGGAAAAAAGGGTTTTCAGTCTTTGGTTTACTTACAAAAAGTTACAAGGTGCAGGCAATGTTACCCCAACTCCGGCAAAGGCTAGCAGAAAGCTATAGACCATATGGAAGTTCTCTTAGGTGGATATGTTTAAGAACCCTAAGCGTTTGCAAAGTTTACTTCTATCTCAGGCCAGGTCTACATATATTTGTGGTTAGGAAGATTCACCCCTCCATTTTAACTGCACAGATCTTCGCTTTGGTTAATAAAAACAGCTTTTATGATTGGCTTGAAGAGCAGAAAAGAATTAATGCATGCTCTACTACTTCACATATTTTTTTCATGCTATCTGATCAATGCCTGTCTGGCACAACCACACAATTCTTCATCTCCAAACCAGCTGCATGTCAAAGCTTACTTAATCAAATGTGTCCCATCCACTTACACACCATAGGAGGAATTTCTGTGGTCAGGAAGTGTTTAGCTGGTACTGCTGAGATCACTGGTCGACAAAGGGACCTAATTAGCCCTGTAGCAGCATTGCTACATTCACTCTGCACCCTTGACACTTTAAGGCAGTGCTTTTGGAGCTGAACGGGAAGATATAGGACAAGCAGTCCTATAAGGCCCAGATTTATTCACTTTCACTTACAGAGACACTGTGTTGGAATCTGACCCAAGCCCTGTTATCTTTTTCCTGACATTTAAGCAAAAAGGGGTCTAAGGCTGATAGAGATTTAAGGGATTGGTGGGTGATTTTTTTTATTGCATGGTGCTTTTGGAAAAGGAGAAAAGTTTGCTTTAGCTGGGGATTAGTGTCCTCACAGTGCTGGAAAGTTTCTCCTTATTGATGGAACAGATATGTTTTGATAGAGGCTTTTGGCGGACTAAACATGTTGATGTTCTAGAAACACTAAGATGGGGCAAAGTCTACGATAACAGCAAACAGATGGTCAGTTTATTAATAGTACATAACAAAACTCAATTTTGGAGTGTGCACTATTTTTGCCATCTAATTTATTACATCTTAATAAACATAACAGTTTGTAATAAAATATTCAGTCATGGTTAAATTCTAACAAAATTTACTATTTTATTATGATAAATTCCACCTAAACTCTTTAATTAGAATTTAACTGATGCTGGTTCAGTCAGCTGGTGTTAATGTTCGCAATGTGAAATGTTCATCAAAGAACTGCAAGGGTAATATGTCTCATAAGAATTTTGATTCAGAAAGTTTCTGTGTTGGAACATTTTTAGCTTGTGTCCAGCTTTTGCTAGCTTGGTGACAGCGCTAATGCTAAAGTCCACCTTGCTAACAAGCTAAGCTTCATCACCCATTAAGTCATTGCCAGTGGGGAGCATATTTCAGCTGTTGTTGTCAGGGAAAAAGTTTACTTTCCACCCTGTAAGAATAGACTTTAACAGTATGATGAAGATGGATAACAATAATGCAATCCTTTCTTGCTTAATTGTAGAGGTGTAATGACATCTTATGGGACAAGGGCTCACTATGTCATAGAGAAGTATATCTTGCAAAAGGCTAATAAATTATTGTTGTAGTCCAAGTTATATGAGGCCTGTATGGGGAAGGTGTTTACAAATAACTTATGAGCCTCTTATTTTGAATCAAGGCAGGAAGAAGTTCCCTTCACTACCTTTAAATAGTGTATCTGACAGAGTTTTGGGTTCTTGATAGAAAAAAAAGAAGGTGTGGAAAAATTTGTAAGCACTATAATAACAGAATGACTTAGTAACCATTAGCTACAAAAAAAGCTAAAGTTGGGATCTGCTTCTTAGCTTTCAGTTGAAGCTGGGACAAAGGGCTATTTCACAGTTTTAAAGGAATCTGGAGTTCTGTAGCTTTAAATCAACATGAGAAAAAAAAAAAATCCTTTGGGCTTACTTGTTCCTCATAATGCAAAACTTAGCATGGATACTTTCAAACACAGTTTGATATCTGTTTATTCTAACTGTGAAAAAATGAGAGAATTTTAGTGGTTTTGACTGTAGAATCACTTTAGAGTTTGAAAAAATAAAAAAGCAAGTACAGTCTAGTCAAACAATAGTGAATTACTCTTCGCTGATTACAGATTATTCAAACCCCGTTTGTTATTAGTGAAACATCGACACTATTTACAGAAACAAAAATATTCGATTTTTAATTTTTCCCCAAATTAAATATTGTTAAAATGTTGTTTTTACTCTAGCCATTCTCATGAATCCAAGATGACGCATGTTTCTGTTTTGTGAACTAGTTGCATCTTACACCTTTGCTCACAGACCAATTTTTCTTTTTTTTTTTTTTTTTTGGGGGGGGGGTATCGGCTAACCATAAGAGGGTGAATTAGATGAGCAAAATGTCCTCAGTTATTAATTCGAATGCATTTTAAAAGTTGGTTTAAATTCGGCTACTTTATTTAAGTGTCTTTTGACCGGTAAACGTCCATGTTTTCCACTCAGAACCCCCCCCCACTCCCCACCGCCCTAAATTTACCCCAATAACATGTATGCAAACTATTGTGCACATTTAATTGGTTGCATTCTAACAGTGTGTTTGTTTTGTCAGTGACGTACAGCTCCTTACTTCGTTTTGTTCTACCCCCAAAGTGTCGGCTTAACAATAAATGTCTTGGACAAGACGCTGGCATCCTCTAAATGACATTTGATACGGCTATTGGTGCAATCGAATTATGTGACTTTAAAGTTTTCAGTGGAGCGCAAAATGGATAATTGTCTTCAACTCTGACATCAGCCGTCATTTGCACACCCCCCATCCCCTTTCCCTCCCCTACTATGAGGGCTCCCTCTGCCCACTCCGAGGGACAGGGCTCCGAAGCCATCAGAGGTCAATGACTTCTCTAAATCGGCCTTGATTACTTGAGACATTAGGTAATCGATTAGAAAACATTAAGTGGCTCTGAATAAACAAAGGAACTCCTGATTGGCTCATAGAGCTCCACAATTCTACTGCAATTTGGATTATTAATAAAAAAGAGAGGGTTAATTTTTTTGTAGATTTAGCAAGATTTTCGATAGAATACATGCTTTGCAAATATTCTAAAGTCTATTTTGCATGGTTTGAATCCTTTATTAACAGTTTCTTGCTGTCATCGAGAATTGCCCTGCCGTCACTAAGCAAGCACCGAGGTCTGAGGGAAAAAAAAAAAAGCCATTTGCATCCCCCAAATATATGAATAATGAGCGGATTAAATTTGTGTTAATGTTTCCTCACTCGGTTAATGCAGTTTATATTCTGGTTTTAGTCATTCTTCCTCCCTGCTCTGTCTCTCTCTCTCCTACTCTCTCCGTCTCTCCCTGCATCCTCTGCAGTCAGCCAGGGGGGGAGTGTCGCCCGGGGCCAAACATATGCTTCTTTCCATTGCACTAATCCAAATGCAGCGTGGAGGAATAATTGCTCGAGTGGCCGTGGCTTCGCAGGGGCTTTGTCCCTCACTGGCTCCCGTCAGCCAGGCACACGCCATTTCAATCAGCTCTGCCACTCTTTCTGTGTGCGTCTGTGTCTGTGCGTCAGCCCCCAGACCCCTTTTATCAAACCGGATTTTAAAAAATGCCTTTCTGTGTTGTTATTGTGGCAGCCAGCAAACGATATAGGGAGGCCCATCATTGTTAATAATGACTGTACATTATATTGGCCCCTGATAAGCATTCCCTGGAAATTACAATTAATTTTCGGTGAAAATATGTGTGTGGGTGTGTATTTGTGTGTGTGTGTGTGTGTGTGTGTGTGTGTGTG
The DNA here is from genome assembly GCA_014839685.1 of Anableps anableps. NCBI lineage: Eukaryota > Metazoa > Chordata > Actinopteri > Cyprinodontiformes > Anablepidae > Anableps > Anableps anableps. The sequence continues at coordinate 20,907,542 of CM026082.1, forward strand.
TGTGTGTGTGTGTGAATAAACACCCAAAGAAGTTTAGAAAGTAAGCTGCCAGTCGACTTTTGTTATGTCCTGTTCACACACACAAAGCAGGAGTGGGAAAAAAAGGAAAGACAGGGAGGCTTTGCTTTATTTTCTGTGAATCAGCGCTGAAAAATCACCGTTGTAAAATGAAACATTTGCTGGGAAATCACATATTTCCCAGGATAGGGATGGAATAAGATAGAAAGAGGCAGAGAGGTGGGTGATGGTGGTGGTGGGGAAAGCAGCGGAGAGTCGTGGATGTCTGACTGAATTAATAGACATGATAATTTCACACTATTTCATAGTGAGCTATCTGTTCCATCACAGCAAAATAAAAAGGGTCACCGCGCAGCTGTGGCAAACCCCAAGCGTTATTATGAAGTTTGATGACAGACCGCCCCCCCCCCCTCCCTGTCTTTCCCCCCCTCTTCTCTCTGGTACTTTGCTCGAGGCCAGCAATAGCTCGGGGCCACGCCGGTGCCTCCCCATGATAAAGGACTTATACTGTGTCTGTGCGCGAAGAAAGCCTCAGCAGCTTCTCTCTCTCCCGAACCTAATCAACTCACTGGCTCGGCCCTTTAACGATTGGTATATACCCCCCGCCTCTCTCTCTCTCTCTCTCTCTCTCTCTCTCTCTCTCTCTCTCTCTCTCTCTCTCTCTCTCGCTCGCTCCCTATCCCCCCTTTTCTTCCTTCTCAGTCTCTTTTTTTCCTATTTGTTACAGCTCAGTTTGGGGAACATTTTTGGCCAACATTTATTGCTTGCAAGCGCATTAATAATAATAATAATAATAATAATAATAATAATAATAATAATAATAAACAAAAACAAGTAATTACCAAAAACGACAAAACTGTTACCTTAACAGAAATAGAAAGCGCATATTACTAGAGTGGAATTAGGAATGTAATAGTTCCATTTCAGTGGAGCCCAATACTTTCAAATTTTAATCTCCATGGGCGTTTATATACCTCATACTAGGTTAGAAACTTTTACTTTACAATATTTCTGCCTCCAGCTCAGGTATTTTATCTTATTTTGTAAGAACAGGCTGGAAATCTTGGTGCAATCAAACAAAATGCAAATTTTTAAAATTATTATTGTAACACGCAATATTTGTTATAATTAAAAAAAAAAAATACAGAGCACATATCATTATCATAATAATGATCAATTTATAAATTAAAAAAAAAAAAAAAACTTTTTAGGGGTTGAACTTCTGAAAACGTATTCTAAAGCTGTCTCCTTTATTGATTACATATTATTTGCAGGTAAATTATTTTTTCTTTTCTTTAATTTGAAAAATTAACAAAGGTTGCCCTTTTAAGCTGTAAAATTGAAGTTGATGGTAAATCATATGGACTGCTATGCTACTCTAAACAAAAATTAAAATCTCCAAGAAAGAAAAAAATGGAACCCTTACATCCTTTTGTTTAAAAGCTATAAATATGTATTCAAGAGAGGTAATCTTTTAGGAAAGTTTTTTAAATCCGAAGATTGGAAGTTCCTTTTTTTCCCCTGCCATTGTAATTGTCTTACTTGCATCCATAGGCAACAACGCAGCCTTGCAGTTGTGTATTTTTGCCCATTCCCCTGTATTTGAAGAAATGACATGTGATGATATGAGGAGCTCCCTGATCAGTCACTCCTCATTTTGTAAGTATCTTTTCACGGTAGCTCTGCTTTGATAGGTTACCTTGGATGATGTCAGTAGTTGATCTTATGGGCCTCAAAAATCATTCTAGCAGGAGAAAAATGGTCACGACAGGGCAGAGGTTCAATTAAGTTTTCTGTCATTTCCAGCAGATCCTGCACGCAGCTGATAATAACGTAATAACTTCACGATAAACAGCTCAGTTATTAGCTCAAAGCAGAGTCTTGGATGGCGGCAAGAGTTAGGGGAGGTTGGTTTGGCCTCTTGGAGCCTGTGAAGAAATGGTTTTGATCTTACCACAGGCTAAACACTGCCAACAGGACTTGACATTGCAGAACAATTTCCCAATTACCTTTTGACATGCATATTGACACAAACGCACAAAACTGTAATTTTCTCTCTGAATTTGTTCGCTTGAGGGGCTCACTTTCATGCCAGTGGATTGTCAGATGTGCTGCTCCCTCCCCCTTCTCTCACAGAGTATCTCTCTGCCTCTTGTTGCCATTGCACTTGTGTGAGTGTCCAAAAACAAGAAGAGTCCCTCCTGACAGCTGCAAAACGTCAGGAGGGACCATTTAAAAAAAAAAAAAAAAAAAAAAAAAAAAAAAAAAAAAAAAAAAAAAAAAAAAAATTCTCTGTCAGTGTTGACACAAACTTCTTCTTGGATTATTTTGTTGATTAAAGATGTCAAGCAAACAGTAGTTAAAAAGTTTTGTTTAAGTTTTGTTTCGTGGTTGTTTAAAAGCTTTAATGGTGTAAATGCGATGTGATGGTTTGTCTCTTTTTTTGTTTGTCTCACAACTCTTTTTTTTTTAATACTGTTGAACACTTGTGTGCCAAAACCCTCAACCTTTCCCAATAAACTTTTCAAGAGCTCACAAACATCTTGTCTGTCCGGTTGTCAATCTCAAGCTTTTGGCCAAACTCAACATGCCACTTGACACTGAAATGCCATAATCACTGGCATGTTTGCTTGCTTTTGAGATGTCCAGGCAGCAAAGAGAGAAGAGTGGACGATGGCCGTGTCATCACGAGCTTGTCATCACGGTGGCTTTGATTGGCACATGCTAGGCCAGATTACAGGAGCTAGTGTTGACGGAGGGTTACCCTGAGACTTCCAGCCGTCTGCTATGAGGAACCCCCTCTGAAAACTGGGTCAAAACTGGCTTGGCTCTGCCTCAAGCCCCTTTACCCCAGCGCTGGTCCCAAAGCAAGTGCTAGTGGAATGGAAGAAAAAGCCTGAGGCCTTGGATGGAAGGCCATAGCCTTCTCCAAGAAAAAAAAAAGCAAAAAAAAAAAAAAACAAAAAAAAAAAAACATCACAGCCAAAGTCATAGATGAACAAACCTGACCCTAAAAATATATTTCCAAATATGGTTTTAAAGTGTAGGTGATTATTAAATTATTAAGAAAAGTTTTTGCAATTAGGTGCAATATAATGGCAACCAAGAAGAAGCTCTTTTTGTGATAATTACAAGAAACCTCCAAAAAGTAAACACATTTGAACATTTATTAGTTAAATTTGCTGGATCACTAATTTAGTGTGAATAAGAAACAATTGGAACTGGCCATGAAAAATACAATTAATAAATTAACAAAAAAATAGGAGAAGATGACAGCAAATATCTCATGACAGAAGCCACATTTATTTTTGTAAACGTACAAATATTACAGTTAAAGGAATAGTTTTGGATCTTTGAATGACATTCTGTTAAAAACATTATAAGCAATTGATATCTTACCTGGAGTAGATAACTCTTTTTGGATCAACACTCTAAATCCAGATTAGTTGGTCATGAAAAGTTTAGGACTAATCCAAGAGGGGCCAAGACCAAAATGGACTTCTAACGTCTTACAACAACAGTTTAAAAAATGGCATTTGCATTGAAACATTTTTTTTCTTAACCTTTAAACCTTGGTCACATTTACAATGGAAATATGAAAGAAGCCAAGGATTATTAAAATGAAAAGTGGAGGTAGTGGGAGATATGCCACTTATTATCTTGCTGTGTGAAACACATGCTAAGAACAGAAAGTGTAAAGCATTTCTGGTCAGGATAACCACCCAATGGAAAAGTAAACATTTTTAAAAATATTAAAGTAGTGTTTACTTAAACCGCTTTAATATTTTACTTTCATATCATTTAATCTAATCAAAAGTGCTTTACCTGTTCTGTTCTCAGGACATTTTTCTCACAGGAAGATCATTGTTTTCACACCACCTTAAACCGCCATTTTTCATACTAACAATATTTGGCTTCAGTGGAAAGAAATGCCCAAAGCAAAAGTGACTAGACTGTCAAGGTTCACAATATAGTGTCAGATGTTATAGAGATTTTAGGACAGTAGAACCCCGCTTTGATCTTACCACCTCTCGAATTAGCTGTTAGCTTGGTATCTCTGACCAACAAATCTGGAATTATACAAAATAAGATGCTAAGAGAATTGTTTACTGCAGGTAAGTTAATAAGTGCTAATAGCTTTTTAACACAAACCCTCTTCAAAAATTCTGTGTCTTGCCTTTAAATTAAAGGTTGTTGCCAGAGTATTTTAAAATACATGGCACAAAACTAAAGACCACAATCTTAAAAGAAAAGAACAAAATACTATTTTAACATTGTGGCATAAATATATGAGGCAAAGAAAGAATAGAGCGAAGCTTTTTCTGATAAAACAAACAAACAAAAAAAAAATGAGGGATGGATCATATAAAGTTCACACTGGTCTTTCTGAGAAACCACATTAATGACTGTGGTGACAGCTGGTGAAGTTTGACATTAAAGTCACATTCAACCACACATCATTTAAAACACTGCGGTCCCACTGCTGTGGCTTGCCAGTTAAAAAACATGGATGTAGTTAAATTATGCCTGTCATAAAAAAACATATATTTACAGTAAGAACATGTTATTATTGAGCTATTGGATGCAGCCCATAAAATAATGGCTTCCCTAAAAAATTGTGAAAGGAAATGCTGAAATGCAGGCTGTACTGATTGGGAAGAGGGCACCCTCTTTAATTCCCTCCATGGGTCGGTGTAACCCAAATGTGCTTTGTCTTCTTTCTGTAGTCACCTAAATTAAAGCAGCCACAACTAAGAGCCGGGGCTGAACGCCAAAGCTTTGCAGTGGCAGCTCCGTGTTTAACACAAGTTCCATTAAAAAGAGCCCATTACTACTACTGAAGGAAACGATGCCCGGGGCCTCTCTAAAGTGTTGCGAAAACCTCATTGATAATTAAATGTTGGTTACCCCCGGTATGCATTGCTCCCGCGCTTTGCTTACCAATCAAACCTCCGCCCACCACTGCTGCCAGTGCAGCTCTTTCTCCTCTGTGTTTATCAAGAAATCATAGAGCCCCCCTAATAGGTGTCAATTAGAACCAATGGGGGCTCTGGGGTTAATTATTCCAAACACGTTATTTGATTGGGCATATTTAGAGCAGTACAGAGCTGTGGAAAAACATGAGACCAGGGTCAGAGAAAAGCTTCATCTTTGTTGATGTGCACTCATGATTACACGCAGACAGTGACAGACATGTCCAAGCTGACATGAAGCCATGCAGACTGACACAAATACAATGCACTGCAAAACCATTTTGTGATGTTAAAACCTCAAACCTTAGTGTTTTTGAATTGTATTTTATATAGAAAGCAGTGTATCATTACACAGTGAAAAGAATGAAGTGAAAATGATTGGTGATTTCATTGCTTAAATTAAATATAAATATGAAAATATTTCAGTCTCTCACTCAAACAGTCAATCCTTTGTGGAACCACCTGCAGCTGCAAGTATTATGTGGCATGTCTCTTCTAGCTTTGCTTTCCTCTTTTTTTAGCAAGGGAAATCTTCACCTCTTCTTCTTTGCAAAGACTATTGAGCTGAGTCAGAGTTTGATGGAGGGTGTATGTGAACATTTATCTTCAGGTCTTGTCACAGATTTTCAACTGAATTGAGATCTGTAATTTGACTAGACCTTTCTAACACATGAATTCAGATTACCCTGTCTTAGCTCCATCCATCAAATCTAACCAATTGCTCTTTCTCTGCTAAATGAAAGCATTCTCACAGCACAATGCTGCTCCCACCATGTTTCACGTTGAGGGTGGTATGTTCGTGGTTATGTGCAGTGTTTTCTGCTACACATAGTGCTTTGCAGGTAGGTCAAAAATTTCAGTTTTAATCTAATCTGACCAGAGCTTCATGGATTTCTTTCAGCAATAGCTGACTTTTATCTAGGTGTATTATGGTAAAGCAGTCAGACACAAATGCAAATAAATACAAATATTTTTGTTACCCTGCATAGTTTTCTTTTTCTTTTACAATTATGCTACAATCATTCTGGTCTTTCCTGTAAAAATTCCAAGAAAATGTATGTATGCTTATGGTTTTAATGTGACAAAATGTGAAAAAGTTCAAGGAGGTGCTTCTGCCAGGCTTGTATGTATATTCATCACAAACAGGGCATTACATTGAGTTGTATTCATTTTCTGGAAACTTTCCCAACTCTAACCACAACTTATAATTCAAACCTTAACACTAAAATGTAATAAAGTTCAATGATTTACATTCCAGGGCATAATTTGAATCAGGAAAAGGTCTTGCTCTGAACTGCTCTGGTTGCAAAACGGCTGCTAGTTGATTTGATTAGGATCCTCACATCACAGTATCCAAATTCTTACTTTGCATGCTCGCTCATAACAGCTTGTGTCGATCCGTCAAGGTCATGTGAAAGCACAGGCTGCATGATGAGGGAGGCAGCTTGTTAATAATTCGTATCACTGAATTATCGGACTAACACAAATCAAAAATGCGGCAAATCCTCGGTGCCGAAGCAAACAAACAAAACCAGGACCTGTGGAAAAAAAAAAATCGTTACTTATTTTTCATGTGAAAGACAGGGTGTATCTCCATCAATAATACAATAATAATGTGAATGTGAGGAGGGAGGAACAAGAGAGGGCTCATGTAGCTCTCCTTGAACAGTAAACACTGAAAGAAGTATAAATTTAACAACACAGAAACCATAAACTCAATGAGTGCAAGGTATCTGATTAATGATGGGTAAATAGATAATAATCATTACTCCAAAATAGAGCCTCTCGCCTGCTCCTCTGTTAAGAAGCAAAGACATAAAAGTAAGTTGAGAATGAAGCTTTTGACAGGTTGCTAATGGATTGCTGCAGGCCCATCTGTTTCACTGCAAATGGAGAAATGGTGGGGTTTTGATTTTGGTGTTGAAACTGTTACCACTGTCACTGTAAACAATAATTGTCAAACATATTTACCCCGCAATCGCTTTAGCAGATGTTCCGCTTTTTGTTTCAAGCTGCTTTTTTGTGTGTTGTATCTCCCCTCTGCAGACACACCACATGCCCCATCACCACCACTGCTGCTGCGCCCCCTCCACCACCACCGCCGCCAAACTAGAATATTGAGCAGGTATTTGCAAAAGGTGCTTCAGGGCACAGAGTGCGAGGGATTGGGGTGGGGTGGCTAGGAAGAGGGGAGGTGAAGTGAGAGGAGAGGGTGAATGGAGGAGGGGGGAGGAGGAAGAGATTATCTGGGCCCTTCATCAGTGGTTCAGCCTCACACCTCCTCCTCTCCTCCTGCTCCTGCCCATCATGGAGCCCTGAGGGCCCAGGGAGGCGGCCTTGTGCCTTGCAGCCATGCAACCTCTTTATCACTCTAATCTGTTAATTGTAGGCGCTCAATTGGCACATGGTGGCTTTTTATTAGAGCCTCCCAACATTGACTAGACTGAGAATGTAGAAAGGCTGGTGTGACTCTTATCTTTGCTGTTTTTCCCCTGTCTTTTACCTGCTGAAAATGAACGCACGCTATGCTTCATTCTCAGAATTCTTTAAAAAGATGGATGGATATTAGATGGACTTTATCAGAGATTCACTAGTCAGACTTATACTGACCAAAACCAATTGTCACTTTTCTTTCAGGTCTGAACTACAGGTTCTGATTTGAATCAGTTCTGATTTTCTTTTTCTAAAGACCATAACAGATAAACCCCTCCCCCCCCACACACACAAACACAAAAACATGTGATTCTCCTGACAGATGGATATGTCACTGATATTTATTAAAAAATTTTTCAACTCAAAAATGTGCATCAAAGAACATGCTGTTGGTTGATGCATTTAAATACTTAAAATTATGGGAGCTCTAATGTTAGATCGATTTAATAAGAAAGAAAAGCAATCTGATCTTTTCAGAGCCGATCAAGGAAAAAAATGGGCTAATTCCAATCTCTAGCTGACTGATTGGTGCATCTCAAAATAATATGTATTAACATGTAAGTGATCTTGTAACTGCAGTATAGTAAGATTTGCCTTTATTGGTTGTCTTACCAGCATTAAAATAACACACACACACACACACACACACACACACACACACACACACACACACATATATATATATATATATATATATATATATATATATATATATATATATATATATATATATATATATAAACACATTTCAAAATCATGGCTTTCTCCACCATCGCTGAGCCACAGTGCATCTGCTTCTCTCTTTCTTGACCCCTGGATATCTTCACCTCACAATAGATGCCTGAATCTTTAAAGGGTGAATGAATGACTGCTGAGATGACCCCACACTGCAGGCAAGTGATCAACAGATCTGATCTCAGGTGTTTTCCCTGCTCCTTCAGCTGTTTTAGTGGACCTTGTCACAAGGAACTGATTTCCTTACTCAAAGGAGACACCGAGGAGCTCCAGCTGAAAGGCCAGGTCCTGTTCCCCCCACATTATCCTGTCTGGACATGTCTTTAACAGACTGATCCACAGTCAGTCTCTGCAGAGACAGAGATGCCTATTTAAAAGAAGAAAAAAAAAAAAAAAAAAATCAAAGAGGGCAGGGATTTCTGAGTCTGTCCAGGTGACACACATACACATTCACACACCTTCAGTGCTTTCTGTAGCCCAAACAATGACTGTGCTTGTTATCAAAAGACTAATTAGAAAAAAAGAAAAACTCTTCTGAAGTTCCCATACCTGAACAAAAGGTTAACAGCAGCAAAATTCTGATAAATTACTGTGCTTTTGTGCAAACATTAATCACAATATCAGCATTTCACCAAAGGCATATGTTAAAGGGCTGTGACTAATTTACGGAACAGTCAAATTGTGTGCCACTAGAGGAGACCACAATCTTTTATTCAAATGTATGAAACATTTTCATTTATTAAAAGACAATGAAATTACTTGCAAAGAAGTCAACATTAAAAAGGGAAATTTGCATGTTTGTGTAGGGTCACAACTCAGAGGTTAATTTTTTCCAGTTTCCCAGGTTCAGAGGGAGTGCTTGGTGATTGATGCTTTAAAATGTTAAATGCTGAAGTGACAAAGTAGGGTGAGGTTATAATTTCAGCAAAGTTTTGGCTCATGAATTCCACTGAGAAATGCGGACCTACAACTTGGTGACAGAACAACGGACAGAACGATTTATGGCCGGCTATTAACAAGTCCTGCTTTCAGGCCCCCATACTGCAAACAGGTGTTTTACGAGTCCACCCCCGCGTTGACACATGTCCTGCTGTTTATTTCAGAGTTTCCATTTCTGGACCTGGCAAAGGGTTAAAAAAAATTAAATACCAAAGGGGATGACAGCTTTAATTTAAGGAGCTTATATATGTTCCTGGCTGGTTTTACAAAGTCTTGCAAAAGTATTTTAACCCCTTGAACTTTTGCACTTTGTGTCATGCTGCCACCACAAACTTTGTTGTGCTTTAATAAAATTTTATGTGACAGAGAAACACAACATAAGTTTCACAGCAAAATAAAAACAGATGAGTCAATGTACCCAGCTCCCTTTACTCTGACATCCCAAGTCACCTAATTAGTAAATATCCCAAGCTTTGAACATCTCCCAAAGCCCTGTTCGATCCATAATCTGAAAATGGAAAAAATATGTCAAAATTGGAAATATACCTCGACTAAAGTGTCCACTGAAACGACCAGCTCAGGGAAAGAGAGCATTAATCTGAGAAGCAGTCAACAGGCCCATGATGACTGTGGAAGAGCTCCAGGTTGGAGAATCTGCTCTGACAGGACAAATATTAGTCATGCACTCCACAAATCTGAAAACTATTTAAGAAGAAATTCACTGACAACAGCAGTAAAAATACAGCCAGAGTGACAGTTCATGGTTTTAGGTCTATCACCTGAAATGCCAATAGAATAAAATGCGAAAAGTTTACAGCTGAAAAAAAAAAACAGCAAAAGCAAAACAAAACACCCACCCCTCAAAAAAAAAAAACAAAACAAAACAAAACAAAAAAAAAACTAAAAAGGAATGAAAAATAGAGCTCTTTGGAGATAATTGATGAAAATATGTCATGTTGTGGTCAGTCCCTTTTAAATGGTTTCTTCACAGTAGGTAGGTTAGAGACTGAAGAACTAATGAGTGATATTGAAATTGCAATAAATAGCGTTATAGCCTTCACACTGCCTCAGCTGCAACAGTACAAATTGATTTACAAATAAACATGTCAGGCTTGCCATCATTAGCACAGCGCTTATGCCACCAACAAAGCCACCCAATGTCTTAGGCTGCTTCTTGTTTCCATCTTGTTTTATCACTTGTGTCAAATTTGTGAATTTAAGCATGATGAGAAAAAAAAAAGAAATAAAAGCATCATGATGAAAAATTGAATTTAGGCTGAATTTGTCTAACATTTTTAATTTTTCACAGTGAGCAAAGACTTTTGGCTGCCAGTTCAATACAGGCTTTGTTTGAGAAGGAACACTAATGGGAGAGCATGGTACTTGAAATTGTATTTGTGCTTAAAATATAAATTTGTTTTTCATTAATAGTTACTTTCAGTCCGTCTTTTAAAATTGAATGATTTGGAATTTAAACAGTTCTTGTAAAACTCTATATATCTAAGTTGGAAGTTGTGTTTTACCAAAGTGGAACAATTTTGTGGCCTGGTCACAAGGACCCCATGCGGCAGACAACATTGGATATAATACATGGCATGAATCTTGCTATTTTGGGTCAATAGATCCACAGTGTGCAGCTGCTGAAAAGTCTTGGCCTTCCAACTTTTTGTTTTCTCAATCTGCCACATCTGCTCAGTCTGCAAGAGCTTTGTCTTTAATTTTAGAGGTTAAGTGTAGATTCAAGGTTCATTTATCGTGTATTTTTGGCAATATTTGGAGAAATACCTGTATGTGAAAACTAATAAACTTTAAGACACAAGAGTTTTTGTTATATGTCCATTTTTCTCAGAATTTCTGGGAAAGGAGTGGTAGAATCTAAAGCGTTTCCTGAATGGATCCATTTTCAGGTTATGGCAGAAGATGGGGAGTAACTTTGCTATCCTGCACAAAGTGAAGCTAATCTAATTCACTTTGAGGAATTTCTGCAGGCCAATGCATACAAGGTGTGAGGGTAAGGCTTGTAAACAAAAACTCTTCAGGGTTTCATTTGGAAACTGACTCATATGTACTATACCATTTGGAAAGCTTAATATAACTTAAAATTGCTACTTTTGTAACGTCAGCAAATTGTAGAGGTTTCACTGTAATGTCTATGCAGGTCTTAAAAAGATTTGAAGAAGTCATTGTATCCTAAAATCCCATGCAAGTCTTTTTGTAAGTCCACAACTATACAGTTCCTTTCAGAAGTATTCACACCATAAGAATTTTTGCATTATCATGTTGCATGTAATTTATTATTATTTATTGTTGTCAACTAAAATAATTTGTGGCTTTGATGAGAACCAAAAGGAAAATGATGCATGGTTTTCAAAATTTTTTTTATAAAAAATCTGAAAAATGGAACTTCCGTTTTTATTTACCACGCTTTAATTTAATAATCTAATAAAAATCACCTAATTAGTAAAATAAGTCCACCTGCATGTAATTTAATCAAGCAGAGTCAACAGTTTGTAGAACAACCATTTGTAGTAATCATGGTCTCAAATCTTTTGATATGTGTTTTTATCAGCTCTATAGATCTATAGCCTGGGCTTTGAAAAGGTCCTGGTAACATATAAATATATTTTGACTAAGTCCATCCAATTTGGCTCTGGCTAAATGATGTTCCTGTTGGAAGGTGAACCTCAGCTACTGGGTTTAGCAGACTTTTCTTTAATTCTTCTATGTTTAGCTCCATCAAGTATATCCTCAGCATGATGTTGCCACCTCCATATTTCACAGTGAGGATGTGTGTTCAAGATGAGATTTAGTGTTTGTTTTCTGCCACACACAGCATTTTCCACAAGGTAAAATTTGTCTTACTTAACCAAGTGTTCCTTCTCTCTCATTTCCTGCGTTCCCTACACAACATGTGGCAACCGTAGATGGGACCTTTAGTGGCTTTCCTTTAACAGAGCTGTCTTCTTTCTACTCTTTCATAAATGTCAGATTTGTGGAGTACATGTCTTCTAGTTAACCTGTCAACAAGTTTACCCACCTGAGTTTCAACTCTTTGCACCTCCTCCAAAGTTAGCTTGGGTCTCCTGGCAGCTCCTCTGATTAAAGCTTTTCTTACTCAGTCTCCCAGGTTCAGTGGACAGACATATGTTTTTGAGTGAGCAGTCTTGCCACACTCAAAACTTGATCTTTTCAGCTTTTTACTGGTAAAATAAAATAAACCATGCATTTTTTCCCATCCACTTGACAATTACGGATTGCTTTGTGCTAGTCTGTTACATGAAATCCCTATAAAATACATCAAAGTTTGTGGTTATAGTAAAAACTATGTGGAAAAGTTCAAGGGTGTGACTACCTTTGGAATGCACTGTACTAACCCATTTCTTACTTACTTTAACATACCTGTTTTGCAGAAAAAAAAGCTTTTGTCCAGTAATTCAAACAAGACTTGACTGTGTCTTTGTAAAAGCACGCAAAAGACTTTAAATGAGTTAGATTTTTCCTGTAGGATTTTCTTGCTCAGTTTTTTTGTGATGAACAATGTGATGCAGTGTTGTGAAACTGCAAAAGGGACTTAACCAAGCCTCTGTGTATGCCCAAAACTGTGACTAACCATGTGGTGAAGCATTAGGTATTTCCTGTCCTCCTGGTGGCTTTGTCACTGGCCATCAAACTCTGCAGTGGACTGAGCATGCCACACTCCAGACTGCACTTCAGCTAAACAGCTTTTATTGGGTGACTTTTTGCCAGGCTAAATGGGGATACGTTTTATTCATGGTGTTTAGGGAGAGCCCGAGGTGTGCACGGACCAGCGTGTAAGTGGAAAGGCTTTGCAACTTAAAGGAGCACTTACCTTCCGGCACTTTTTTATTACAACTACTGTTTACATCTCCCAATACATCCTAAGTATTTCCATTATTAAGTTTGGACAAATCATTTGCCTGGGGTTCATGGTAGTATGCCATTGAAACATGATCCTACTGTTGATCTTATTACTGCCAAACCAAACAAGCAGAAATCAATTTCAGCAGGAAAGGTAAAGGAAGAAGGGAAAAAAGAGGAGGAAATTAGATCAAAACGATCGGGGGTGATGTTTGCAGCTATGGGTGCAGCAGAGAGGTGAGTCTAAGAGGAATATGTGCCATGAGTATTTGCTCATTGCCCAACAGCTCAGCAAAGAGTGACTGATAATTTTACACCGTCAAAATATGGTGCCTTTCTACAAAGCTACTCTGATGTTCTCACTGGCATCAGGCCACACAAAAGCCAACAAAACAACAACAGCCACTCTTTCTCTGCTGCATATTGCTCAAATGTGTGGCATGGAGAGTAACAGAAAGAAGCACAGGGTGCAAATGTTACTAATACCATCCGAGTGATGTCATGGAAAACCTGCCATGTTTTTCTGTTTTTAGCAGCACGTTCTCCACAACCATCTTTTCTTTTCATTGTTGTTGTTTCATGTTCATCAAAAACAGGACATTTCATAAACAGATCTACTAAAAACACACACCATATGTTTGTGAACAAATATGTACTCATACCTCAGTATAAATTTGCACCAAATTATGAATATGAACAAATGCAAATGAATATGTGTTCAGACAGAAAACACTTCCATGCATTTCAATGTTGAAATAGGTCAGCTTAATTTAAAATATATCAGTAAGTGGATGCTAGTTAGTAATTTTAGCTCAAATATTTTAATAAATGACTCCCCTTAGATGGGAATTAAAAATGCATTTTGTAAGAAATGAAAAAACCTACATATTTATTTGCATGAATCCTCCATGCTCAGTTTATGCATAATTGGAACATGTACAACTTACTCTGCAAGGAACATGTGATGTTCCTTACAGATGATACATATTTCAAATATGTTAATGAATCAGCTATTGTGCAGAATAAAGGAACAACATGTACAGGATAGAAAACAATGAAGTAGTCTCATGAAAAATATAACTGTGCCAAATTATGCACGGGGACAATCATCAATTGTAAATTCAAAGAGAGAACAGATACTCAAATGGGATGCAATTCTCTTTTGCATGTTTTCCTTTTATTTCAAGTTTTGCCAACTTTAAGTTATCTTTAAACTATATAACTTTACTGTCAAAATATCATTGATATGTCAGATTTACTTCTTAAGATAGATTAGTGAACATGCAAAGCATTGCTAGAATGCTGCTGAACATGCACATGAAACTGCAAAGCTGAAAGCAATTAAATACAAAAATGCTGCAATTGCATGAGCACAATGGCTTAAGTTCAGAAAAGGGAGACATAAAACAGGGGACACAGTAATTACAAAAAATTCAGAGGACAAGACATCTGCCTTTGGTTCTACTAGGTTGACTTAAGTGGTGTTCCAAGCCTGCATACAACAGATAAACTATGTCATGGAAAGTGATCCTTTATAGCTGTGGAAAGCTTGCTTGTTTTCCTGATAGAAACCTAATGTCTGAGTATGATAACATTTTGTTAAATTTGGTTTACCATGCTGTAACCTTGCTTGTTTAAACTTGCAACTCAGAGCTGTCAATTAAGGCGATGGTATGTACTGCCAAATAAAGAAATCAATCTGAAAAACTCAACTGCATTCACAACAGATCCAAGCAAAGCTTTAATTTGTGACAGCACATATTTTTACTCCATCAAAAGTGCAATAAAACATAGCAGCAACTTGTCAAGCTAATATATCTTTCTATGTTCCAGTCAAAGCATATTTGTCTTAAAACTTTAAAGAACAGCTGCATTTCATCAAACAGGAGCTTGGCCTTAAAACAGCGTTCTCACTGCTCCTTTACGAGTCACAAATCTGAAGAAAAGACAGCATGTCTTTGATGTCAGACACAACTCTAACAGCAAACATAATACTGTCTGCAAAGTGTGAATATTTGTAACTTTTTTACCCTTCCTTCACTCGTTTTTTGTTTTTTTTTGCCTGCCTTGCTGTCTGCCTGTGTTGTTTTGAAGTGGTGAATAGATTTAAAAGATGCAGGATGACAAGACAAAGAGCTAGGGAATAGCCCCCGGGCACTTGTGCTTTAAGTCATGCCATTTCCTTGCATGGCAGGCAGCCCTAAATAAGTTACTTATAAGCATTTATTGATGCACAAGTGTGGCATCTGTTCCAAGGCTGCCGTTCTGAATGTAATTAGCTCAAAACCTTGCACACTTCAATCAAGCGACACATTTAGAACCCCCTTCTTCCCCCATCAATGTTTCTTTCTCATTTTCCTCTTCCAGTCCCTCACGGTTGGGTGTTTTACTCATTCATACTGCGTGGAATCCTCCATGCTCAGTAATTACCTCACGATAACCTCCATCATCATTATCATTATCCTCTCTTACAGTCTACCAACATTTTGTGAGGATTGCTTAACTCAACTAAGCCAGTAAGGTGCTGCTCCACTGTGGGGCCTCATTTTTGATGACGTCATCACGGACACTAATAATCAAACCGGCTGTGAATACAGCTGCTAGTACAGGCGTGAGCAATTTGAAGACCCAGACTTGAACGAAATAAATCCTGAATTTCTTTTAATAGGGTTTGTTTCAATGAGCGTGTGAATGGTATTGTTGCCTTGTGTGTGCTTACACACATGCATGCTGTGTGTGTGTGTGTGTGTGTGTGTGTGTGTGTGTGTGTGTGTATGTATATGTGTGTTTGTCTCTGTGTCCGTGTATGTACTGAGGCATGGCATAAAGTGGAATTAAATTTGATTAATTTTTGACGGATTTTTGAAAATATAAACTTCATTTTTTTATGCAGAACACAAGAGAAGGTTTAAACCTAGCCCTGGGGTACACTCTTTGTCTTGAATCTCCTTTGATATTACTGAGGTCTTTTTATTGAGCGCTTGACATGATAGAAAAAGCGAATGGTGGATTGAATAGCCTTCTTTTGCAGCACCCAGTAAATGCCATGTGCCATTAACAATGCTGCAGTGGGGTACATAAACCATTAATATAACCTTTATGACCGTGCAGTCTAACTGAGCATGTCTCCCATTGCACGTCTCTTCTTTTGATGGACATGTTCGCTGAGGCCCTCCTCACAGTACCACTAAAAAAGAATTTAATTGCACCAAACAGATGAGATGACAGACATTAGCTTTTTAAAGACTCTTGTAAAATGAGGAGACATGGGAGCTGGTATACTTATCTCTTACAGTCTGCAAGCTAATAAAAAAATACCTTGCTGGGGAAGAAAAAAATACTGCTTGCTGTTTCTGTATTGTCCAACAAAGCCAGCAACCAGTCGCAATGAGCCTATGACCTGCTGTGTGGGTTTAATTGAGGGAACAAGACGAGTGCCTCTTTACAGGCCAGGGGTGTGGAAAGGGTGGAGAGTGACAGGCAATCTGTCACAAGAAGAGTGGGCCCAGTATTGAGACCTGTGGGGTGCCGCAGACCCTCGGTCACTCAGGCAGGACACAGGGTATTGATCATCACTAGGAGCCTATCAAGGAAGGATTGAGTCTGAAACAGGCATCCTTGGAACAATGCTCCATAGTTTGGCTGATGTGCTTAAGCAGCTGGGTATCAGTGCTTTGGTAGAAGGGGTAGACTCCCTTTATACAACCCACAAAGCATTGTCTGTTTCACCCCTCAGACAGAAAAGGTGGTTTTCTGTGAGGGTCTGGACGCACTGTCATGTGGTGGCTTTCCCCCTCTCTTCGCCAACAGTCCCCATCAGCTGAAAGGACTTTGTGGCTGACATGGTCTATATGTTTGAGTGTTGTTGAAGAGGGGGAAGCAACAGAAGAAGAATGCAACCCATTGAGTCACATAGAAAGGGGGAAAGAACACGCAGAGTATCACAAGGGAGCATCTGCTAAGAGGAATGTGTACATGATGTCAAATGATAGTCCAAAGATAGGCCTCCCTTCATAAAAACTGGAGAGGGTGATAAAGGGCATCCCTGACAAGAAAAGTCAAGAGGAAGGGAATCTTGTTTGTCTTACGTTGTTGGAGAGTTTTCTTTATGAGGTTCCTTTGAAATACGACACACGTTAAGGGAGGTGTTGTTGTCTTGTGACAGATAAGTTGGAGTGTTTCTATAACCATCTCTGTCTTAAAATATGCAATTATTTTAAAGAATAAACATTGAATAAGTTCCTTCCCCCTTATCTTCCTTTAACATCAACAAAAAGCTGTTGATCAGGAAAGATAAAGCTTTTGAAAAGCACCCATACACATCCATTTGGATCTATCATCTGAATGCACACTTGCTGTCTGTCAGTGGCAAGGCATGTACATGGAAGCTATCAGATGATGGGACCATTGCTCTTATACAGTTCAGCTGAAACATAATTCTCAAAACTGACATTTTAAGAGCAAACCTTTGCATAAAGTAGTTGTGTAAAAACAGAAAATAGATATATTGAAGTCAAGATAGATAAAAGACAAGCTTGGGATGGACTAATGTTCATTTAAATGAGTCTGTAGCAGATACACACCTGAGTGCAATCATATTTCTAGGCACAGTCTAGTATGTACTTGGATGCAACATCAGGTAATCATCATTAGAATGATACAAACTGCTGAATGATCAGGTTGTGCTTATTTCAAAATTTAACAGAATTTAGTAGATGTTTTAGAAGGTTTTAGATCAAGCTAGATTAGGGTTCAGAGTGAATACCTTTTTTAGTGTTACCCATCACTTGCTGTTGTGGATGAACAACAACAGGTGACTTTGAAGTTGACTTTTAGCCAACTTCAGGTTAATGAAATCCACACCAAATAACTAGTAAGCTTCAGTTTACAGAAGTCCATATTTAAAGGTTCCAGCTTGAATTGCTTTCTATTTGCCACCTGACTAGGTGCAGAAAGCAAAAAAATACCCCCCACCCCTCAAGAAAAAGGTTTTGTTAGGTTGGTGTCAGCAAATGCAAACTCTGATAGTAACACTTTCACTTCCTTTTTTAACCTGGTCAAACTCTAGTACCTGTATGTTTAGCATACATGTTATTTTTCCAGTGACATTCTATAAACTCAAAGATGACAGCTACAACAGTGTCAGAAAAAAAATTATTTTCTTGCAAAAAGCAAATATTATCACAGTCAATTGTCATAATATCAAAGTACATGTTTTATGGTTTTTGTTTTTTATGAAGTTGGCTGCAATAACAACAGGCATTTAGATGTGCATGTACACATTTTCAAGGTATACACATTTTGAGTAAAGCCTTGGTATTTAGTAGGATTGGTCATTGTGGGCCACTCAAAAGGCAGCTCAAACCCCAATTTATTGGTCAACCTCTTCACCCATCTCTGAACCCCCCGTTTCTGTTGCTTAATGTCTGGAGGACTGAGATTTTCTCAAAGGGATTCTCTACTCAGCCGAATGACTATTACCTGTAGACTCAGATGTCACAGTAAGCTACCTGAATGGTATAGATACAATGCACACACAAATTGATGATGACACCCTGAGGCAGCATGGTGGCATGTGGGACCTGGCAGCTCCAGGGAGTGAGAGCATGCCATTAGTCAAGAGCTGGCCATGTGTTGGCTGTGACAAAAAGGGTTGTATGTGTTGAAACCATACCTCTTGAGGTTATGCATGGGAAAATACCTTGCTGGAATCAAGCAATGAGGAGTAATAATCAGGGATGTACCAAGAAATTGGTTGGGGACCGGAGTCTGCCAATTATCAGCTTAATTGTTTGTGACCAATGATCAGGCAGCACAAACAGGTTATGCTCAACAATACTTTTTGGTGTGGAAGTTGTTACAGCAGGAAGAAGATTTAGTTAACTTCTTCAAATATGTGGTTGAAAATTGTGTAAGAGGAAACAGAGATTTAAAAGCTTGTAAATGTATACCGCAGTTTTTGTGACATGTTAAGACATCCCTGTTCTTTAAGGCTGTGAGAAAGAGGAAGTTGTTCTGTTTTATCCTTTTGAGTCTTCAAAATCTGTCTCTTTTGGATCATGGTTAGCAGTGCTAGCCATACTAACCACGATGATTGCTAAGATAAGATGCTAAAAGCTTGTTGCCTTTGCACCTAATATAAATAATTATTGACAGTTTAGTGCAGGGAAGCTCGAAAGATAATTTGGATGCTGTTCTTAAAGATAATCTGTATAAGCAGCTAAAAGCTTTACAAAGACTAGATAGTATGTACAAAACTCTGATCGGTTCTGTAATGAAAGCTAATGCAAAGAAGCTCCCAACAAAATGTAAAACAAAAATTAGAACAAAAAGATTATGTCAAAGAACAGAGACCAGAACCTTGTCAATATAGTAAAAATGGCTCACCCAGATTACAACACAGCTTTAAAATGACATAAATGTGGCAAGAATCCCTGTTCACACAAAAACTGTTTAAAAACACAAGCAATAAATTTATTAAGAGACCCCCAGTACAATTCTGCAAAAATCTGTCCTCCCAATCATCCATCCAATAGCATCAACACACCACATGTGTATGTGCTCTGTCAACTTCCTGAGAGCTAATTTAATAATGCTACAAATCTGTGCCAGCATCTAGGGTACCTTCTAACTTTAACTTATATTTTTTCTGCCCCACATTGCCCCCACCCAATCAGCCTACACCTTTAAAAGATAGTGTCCTGGTGACTGGGTCACACTAGGGCTGAAACATCATCAGAAAGCCCTGGTGAATCATTAGCTTGGTTTGGTGCCAGCCAGGGCTAACTCATTAGCAATGTCAATGATCTGCCCTCTAGACAGAATCTTCTTTATTTTAAATACATCAGAAGGCTGCCATGCTGTTAAGTTTTCAAACGATAATTGCATTTCATGGCTCAAAGTAACCTCAGTAGGTAGTTCTCTTCTTCATTTTTGCGCTGAGAGCTTTTTTGGCCCGACAGGGGGCTGTTGCAGTCCTTTGTCCCAGTTGGTTTCACCCCTTATGTGCTGGTTTTCGCTACCCAGAGATGTCAGGCGTCTTAGGGTCACTGTAACTTTATTAAGCACAATGCCAACCCCTATGTACAGCTCAAGACAGGGCAGGAGGGAGGTGAGGTGGACAAAGCAGACTATTGTGGGTGAGGGTGAAGGACTAGTGTGGAAAACCACATGTTCCTTTCCCACAGTTATCAGTTAGAGGCCAGCATCTGAAAATAACAGACGATGGCTAATAACAGTGAGGGATGGCGAGAATTAACAGTTGTGATAGAGAAAATAACTCAGTTCTGCAACATGCTTTAATATTGTTCTGTAAATTTCAGTTTTAGTTTTGTTAATTTTTTCAAATGCTTCAAAACTTCATGATGAAATTTTACGTTACTGTACAGTATTTTTTTCATTATTCTATTTTTTTTGCATACTTTATATTCTTTGTTTGAATCTGTTTTTCTGTAATTGCCTGCCACTGTCACTTTGCTGCTGTTGCACACAAATGTCCCCATTGTGGGACAATAAAGGATTTCTTTTCCATTCTATTCTAAAACATCAGTCCTATCAACAGATTTATGTTGTTTCCGTATTAATGCACACACTGTAGTATGCTTTCTTAAAATGCAGAAAAACTGTGGTGAAGCGCCCAAACCATTCACATACAGGAGCAGACAACCAGTGCTGTGATCTACGCATTTTGGTCATATGCTGATATATGTTTTATATTATACAAGGCATTTGCACAAAACAGGCTTGCTTTTCCAAGTGAACAGTGCCTTCTCCCTGAACTGAAAGGTTGCAACCTGGCACAAAGCACTGACCAGCAGGGTCTCCAGACAGCGGAGGAGAAAGAGACAGAAAACAATCCTCTGCTTGTTTCTGTTTTACCTCTTCTGACATGGCCTGACCCTTCCATCGATCTCTCCACACAATGAGCTTCCTCCTGGAGAGTAGACCTTATGTATGTACATGTGTGTCTATCTATCTATCTATCTATCTATCTATCTATCTATCTATCTATCTATCTATCTATCTATCTATCTATCTATCTATTTGTATGTGTGTATGATCAATTTTTTTATATTTTGATATTTAGTTCTGGTCACAAATCCCAAAGGTGATTCCTTCCCTGAGCTGCAGATTCTGATTCTGTGGCTGCGGCTGTATTTACATTTTTGTATAGCCATGCTTAGTTAAACCTCAAATACAATATAAGAGAATGATTTTATTTTTTATTATCAAATTTGTGTGTTTTATCAAATCCGGTGATCAGTAGTCATCACCTATGGCATTTGTTTTTCTTGTGAAGTTCAAGAACATTTACCCATTTAGCAGACAGAGCATGTTTGTGTTTATGCTTGTCAACATCAATGACAAAAAGGCAAGTTGAATCATTTTACTACACACACACACACACACACACACACACACACACACACACACACACACACACACACACACACACACACATCCACCCACCCACACAAACACACACACACACACACACACAGACACACAGGCTGTGTACATGTACATACTGCCCACTCATCTTATCTTACCCTACTTGCAAGAGGAAATACAATATAGTGAGTAAACCAGGACCCCTGCCAAAAAAATGAGAAGAAAAATCTAAATAAAAAGAGAAAGAAAACAAAATAAAACAGAGACAGAGAAAGGGGAGAGAAGAAAGAGATGGAGATGGAGTTGTATGGGCGGAGGAAGTGACTGGAGATAAAAATAACTAGTCATACGACACAGAACAGATCTCGGTGGTGCTTCTGTTGCCCTCAGGCTCGGCCTGCTCAGCAACATCCGTGAGAGAGAGGAGAGGGAACGAAAGAAGGCATGAAGAGATGCGGGCAAAGCATTAGGAAAGGGGTTTGGAAGATGTATGTATGCATGCATGTATGTATGTATGTATGTATGTATGGATGGATGGATGGATGGATGGAAAGTTTTGTCTATTTTTTTGGACATATTTAACATAGAAGTTTTTGTTCAAGAGACTGTTAGGAAGTTTTGAAATGACATTCTGTTAAAACACTATAACCAGTTAATGTACCTGCAGAAGATAACTCTCTCTATGCTTTCATAAATCCAGACACATTGTTTTTTTACACTGGAAACGGAGCTTCAAGGGGTTAATCCTTTAACTTCTTCTGTGAAGCACATGCTGAGAAAAGAACATGCAAAGTGTTTCTGGTCAGAATATCTACCATATATAATAAAGGTAAGGCAGTATAGAAGTCAATAAAACAATGTTTGTTCAAGCTGCTATAATCTTTTTGCTTTTTAGACCATTCTAATCCAAATTTCATACAGTAACTCTGACTGGAAATGCTTAACATGTTCTTTGCCCAGCGTTTGCTTTAACCAGGTAGATAACTGGTGCTGCACCACTTATTTACATTGGAAATAATACTTGAATTCAGTGTAAGTAACCCTCAAATGCAAACATAATTGTGGTGCAAATGTTGTATGAATTTCTCTGTTATGGTTTTAATGTGGAGGTGTTTTATGATGATAGAAGGCAAATTGGACCCTGGTCCCCTTCAGACTTGCTGTTAGCTTCAGCCTCCGGGACAAACTAATCTGGATTTATACAATAAATTAAGCAGCCAAAAGAGCCATTTACTGCAGGTAAGAAACTGCTGACAAACTTTTCATTTCAAACTATCCATTTAAGTATGAAAAACTGCTTCTACAAGATTCTACAATCATTTTAATGCAATAATAAAGGCTGACTTAACTTGAGAAGCTTGTATTATAACACAGGTCTTTTTTTGTACTGTTACTGGCAGTGAGAATGCTAAAACTGATCAAAGTAAAACTGAACACTTCATACAACTTGATACCAGGAGTTACTTAGGAAATTATTTATTGAGCAGGCTTTTAAAGGCTGTTAAAATGAACTTTGATTAACATTAAACATCTCCTCTGGTACAGATTCTGGCAGTTGTCTTTGGGAAAGGTTTTGCCAGCCATAATTAGCTGGTCAGTCCAGCCATAAATATTTAAACATTGTCATTAAGACTCAGATTATGTGATGAATAGTGCAAGCTCCGCTATATCTAAGGGGGTGGACTTCATTTAAAGTCCGTGCCTAACAAACAGTTGGCACAAAACATCTTGAGTCCTTTGCAACAACATGAAAAAAAACTTTTATTTTTTTCTGTCTGTCTGTGTGCAACTAACTGATGACAGCATGTTTCTATGCTGGCAACATATGCCCTCCATGTTGCTTAACAACCTCCTGAGTGGAGTCTGCAAAGGACCATAAAAAATAGGCGATCACGGATAACGCCTGATGGCCATTCTTGGCATCAGGAGGGGGGTCCCCTCCTCCTGATGCAGGGCTAATTAACCGACAGGCTTATCTAATGATACCCCTATCTCTCTTTTTCTGTTTACGTCTCTCTCCCCCCTCAGCCTAGACCCCCTAGACATGTCTCCCCGCACGGTGACTTTGTTTTCTATTATTATTCCAGCTCTGATGCCTCAGTAGGTAGTAAAAAGCCTGTTGACCATTCAGTAGCAAAGGGAGAGGAGAGTGGTGACTATGGGTAATTAAAGTTCCCCAGGTCTCAGGCCCTCAGGGGTTAAAAAGGAGGGAGGAGCTAAAGCTTTGACTAGCTGAAACTGAGGCTGATGCACTGTCAGTCTTTTGGAACAACCAAAAGACAAAAATAATTGATGTGCAATTGAAATGCTCCACTATTACACTTGACCCTTAAACTATGTGAAGCTTCGGTGATATGGGTATGGCTATAGTTTATGGTTCAAAATTAATTTTTACACTTGTCTTGGATTACTATTTTAGGAAGCCAGGTGTGAATGAAGGATGCTGGGATGAGCATTTGTCATCTGCCAACACAAATAGAAAATACAGTTAACAGACATGGTGGTGAATAACAAAACCCTTATAAATGATCAGTTTTGCACCTGAGACCCTCAAGCTAACTAGCACATCACTTATCTTCTTTTCAATGATATGTCAATGATATTGTTTTTCTGGTTCTGGCACCATTATGAAAATCAAATGCCTTTGTTTGACATGTAAATGTTCTTTCCCATATTCTTCCCCATTGTATTTTGTTGTTTTTTCACATGCAAGCTCTCTAATGCTGAAAGTTTTACTGTTGTTTTCTTTTTTGATCAAATCATCACACACTTGTGTGTTTAAGTCACACTGAAACACACATGGCAAACTATATCCCTTAATATTTTTTTTCCATGAAACTAAAGTTTTTAACTTTCTTTGTTCATTTTAACTAAAAGCTTGTGACTTAGCATCATATTAGTGTGTGTTCTTCAGAAAAAGTTTGGAACTTGAAAACCCCCTTGTATTTACAAATGTGATTTTACTTATCTTCTACCTTATGCTGCATATGGACCACTACTCTATGACCTCTAGACCTACCTGTCTCAGAAGTCAGAGGCAGGATCTGATGTCACACCGAAGCTCAGCATGTTCTAGTTATAAATCAGAAAATCAGTAGGATTTTCTAATTGTTGTGGTGCTGACCACTAATAGCAATAGAAGACCATGACTTCTCTCCATTTTCAGCGTGCAAAGTCTAGTAGAACAGGTTCACAAGCAGATGTTGTATAGTGCTGTGTGTACCACTGGTTTATTAACATAAAAACTGTCAGAAGATCCAATAAATAGTTTATACTTGCAACTTTCAATGGTTTTTAAATGTGTGGCAACCATATTGAATATTAACCTTGGGGGTTTTCTGGGACGTTTGATTCTCCAAGTTATAATTCCAACTTCTGGGGGTGTTCTTGTATGTGTTGGATTTCTTTCAGAATTTGAAACACGGATTAAGAAATTATGTCTCATTAGAATTGAGTGCACTCCAGTTGCAAGTCAGAAAATCAGTGGGACTTAGTAGTTGTTGTGGTGCTAACTACTATTAGCAATAGAGGATGACTCTCAATTTTATGTCTTCAGAAGTTAAAGGTTCATTTTTAGAAACAGAAGTTGGAAAGTACTGTGGGTTTCACTGATTTAATGAATAAATACAAACTTTTAGAAGTAAAATTACTAGCTTTATTATGTGGGGCAGCCAAATTGGATATTAAGCTCGGGGCTTGTTGTGGATCTCTTTCTCTGTCAGAATTCCAAATTTTATGGCAGTTTTTTTTTTGTATTTCTTACTTGGAACTCGGAAAATCCGAATTAAGAGTAGAAACAAAATGCGCCATGAGTATCTTAACATCCACATCATAAAATAAGAAAATACATCTTGCTTTAACTAACAAGGGTAAATAGGCTAGCAGTAGCTGCAAACAGTAGCTGGAACACTTCTCCTCTAATCAATAAGTTGATTAACCACCATTACTGATAAACTCTGACTTGACTGGATCTTTTTGTCATAAAAAAAAAAAATCATGGTTAACCCTAAGGTTTATTTGTGGTTATGTTTGCATGTACTATATGTGTTGGGGTGATTATATCTGAAACAGACTGTCAGAGTTCTTTATTATCAGATGGAAATAAAGGAGGGATTTGACCATCATAATACAGAAAAAAATGCAAGGTCAAAGACACAGAAAAGACTGAAAATCAAGTTATTTTACTTTGTTAAAAAACATCAATTAACTGGTCAGTCCATAACCCTGTCTCCTTCTTTTTTTCTTCTTCCTGCCTTTCTTCCCCTCCTCCTTTTTTGGTGGCACACTTAAGCTGGGTCAAGCAGAAATGCTAGCCCAGTTTCCGCCGCTATGGCCGATAAGGCATTGTACCTTGGCTCAGTAAACAATGGGATGCCATCTGTCCATTAGTGAGAGCACAACATGAGCAGAGAGAGAAGGATATAAAAAGGGGAAGAAAAATGACCCATTAGTGAGTCCAGTGTGAGGACAACACAAAACACACCACTGAAACAGAGTTGCACACTCCTCAGCAAGGGGGTAATACACAGGGGAAGTTGGTATAAGATTTCTGTCATGAAGAATGAACAACTTTTCTCACATTTTATCATGAACATGTCTTACATTAGCACACAAAAACATTTTAATATTTGTCATCCTTTAAAGGCATCAAAATAGAAATATTTCTTTAATATTGAGAAATAAATCTACCACATTTTAATATAAAATTTTGACAGAAAATGTTTTACACTGAGGTTTTAGATGAGTTAATAACATTACAACTCTATGAACCCCCTGAGGCTTTTCAGCATAAGAGGTGATCACAAAGACTGCCTGAGGGGACTCATGTCTGCCTCCGGCAATGACCCCAAAAAGACCTTACCAAAATATTCCCGGAGGCTCAATTATATCTGAAACTCGCATTCAGATGTGAAAACTGTGAATTAAAGTAAAAATATTCAACTGCAGTTACAATAGAGGCTAAAAGGAAGTCTGATCCTCCTTTTGGGATGAGGGTAAGATCAAAAGACATATGATGGGGGAAATTTCATGCATTGTCAAAGAACAATTTTGATTAATCCATATGGAAATAGGTAAACTGTCAGTCTGCTAGGGATAAAAAATTATGTTATTCATTATTTTGATAAAATCTTTGATGTAGTACAGTAAAAAAAAAAGTCTGGATTTATACTGACATTAAATTACTCATCACTGGGCTCTGTTTACTAACTAGATGGCATCAAAATAAAATTATGTGCACTAGATTTTATTTATTGGTACCAGAGTAACGATGTTTGAATACAAATGCATCTCGTACTTTCAGATTTTCACAAGCCGAACTTTTAAAAAAAATTGTATCTTCTTTTTTCTTTTACAATCATGCACTACTTTGTGTTTTGGATAAAATCCCAATAAAATGCATTAAAACTTGTGGATTAATGTGACAATTTTGAAAAAATCAAGGTGTATAAATTCTTTTGCAAGACAAATATTTTTGATCAAGTACATTATTCAGTTTTTGCCTACTATTGCTTAGCTTTAGCCAAAGACCACAACAACTTACATAAATTCCCATGTACAGACACAGTTACTAACTTTATTGGAGTACCAAATAGTCCTTCAGCTAAAAGAAATCATCCCTACTCAATGGCTTCAAGGATAAGCTCCTCTTTTCCCCTTTCTCTGTCTCCCTCTGTCTGCACTCATTTTCCTCTTTTTTCTATCCACAGCCCTCTCTTTGTAGCTTACTTTTTTTTTTCTTTCACACCCACTGAGAAAACTACAAGAAGTGGTGGCATCACAGGTTCTCAGCAGAGAAGGAGTAACAGGTACAAATGCCTGCTTTAGATGACTCCATGCGGTGCAATCCTGGCACTCCAGGGACACTGAAGAAGTGCTCTAAAGAAACGGATTCAGGAACAGTCATGCATCAGTGTCAGACCTTTAGAGTGTAGTATGTATGAATGTGTAAGTACGTCAGGCATATAAAAGACATGTCAATGCAAGTGCATATCCATGGACATTTGTTTAGATTTTGTGTGATAAATGTATGCAGGCTCATGGCTACTGCTAGGAGGGGGTTCACACAGATCTCACTTCCATCCCTGGGGCCCAAGAAAATCTTCCTGAGTGTTTTCAACAGGTAATCTATCTGTTTTTTAGGTTGTAATTCTCTCCTCAAGTGAGGCTGAAAATTTACAAAATGTAGGGTATGATGTTAGAAAATCATACAAACTTAGCATTAGGGAATATTTCATTTTTTTGTGCAAAGAAAAAAATATAGATTTTGCCTAACTTTTCATGTTATTTTATTGAGTCTTTCATACCCAGGAGTTTAATGTGATATGGGTAATTGTCAGTAATTTTATATAATAGTTTTAATAGGTTTTTCACAAGTATAGAACCTTCCAAAATTATTGGCACTGCAGGTAAAAAGCCTAACAATAATTTGGTGCTTTGGAAACTTATTGACCTCAAGATGCCCCTGTCTGCTGAAGTTCTCATATAATAAGTTTTGCATATTTTTCTTCTTCTTTTTTTTTTTTTTTTTTTGTTTATATCTTTTACCATCCTCATCACGGTGTATGGTGACAAGGTAAACATAGGTCCTTATCCAGCCTTGTTTGTCACAGTTCCAGACATTAATCTTTTCCACTTATTGGTCTGACTTTATGATAAGGGTAAGTTTGGGTAAGTAGCTATTTTCTTGTAGCCATTTCCTGATTTATAAGGACTGACTGGATGAAATGTGTCTCACCTAACTGGTATGTTGTTCTTTCTTTCCCATTTTGAAGAGTGGCTAAGAGAAATGGGCCTTTGTGTCACATCATATTTTACCCATGAAAACAGGAAGTCTTGAATTACTAATTAAAGGTTCCTCCATAGTGATCAGCTTAACAAGGTAAAGTATAAATTCTATGAATGCTTTTAGAGGTTTCTCAAGATGAAGGTTGGATTTCAAAATACTGAGATTATGCTACTGCAATAAAAACAATTTTTTCAAGGTTTGCATGCTTTCCAAGGATGCAAATTAAATTCTTGAGTGCACTGAAATTTAATGACATCATTTAGATGCAACCAGATTAGAATTAAAAGTAAGTGGAAGACATGGCCTTAAATTATATGCAAAAATCAAAAACATGCCTAGATTTAAATCAAAATTTCGTAGTATATTAGTTTGCTACTTTGACAAAGTACACATTTGTCAAACCTTTTCAGGTTAAGAGTAATATATATTTTATTGCGGTCCTGTGAGTATGAGCAGACCATAGATTACAATGCTGCTTGTCCAAGAAGTCTACTAAGCAGAGGACTACTAATGTCATTTCACTCTGGATGTAATGAACACAAAAACATCTCAAAAAGTCTCGCTTGCTTAGGTCTAAAGCCTGAAATGCCTACATTTAAGACTTGGTGCTGTTAGGTGGTTGAAATATACCCATTTTATTTTCATCGACTTCTTCACATGCAAAATCAAATGATACCTTTGACAGACAATCAAAAAACTTTGATTTTTCATTAGTGTGGTTACTGAATTAGGTTTTATTGGTATTTCATTTTAAAACGATGATCCTAAAAGTTGTAAATTATTTTACTGGAACTATTAAAACTGGTAGGCTTTTAATATCTAGTTTGAATAAAACAATGATGTCATATTCGAAGCAGGTTTTGATTGCAGAC
This sequence comes from Anableps anableps, assembly GCA_014839685.1. Classification (NCBI taxonomy): domain Eukaryota; kingdom Metazoa; phylum Chordata; class Actinopteri; order Cyprinodontiformes; family Anablepidae; genus Anableps; species Anableps anableps. The sequence goes on from CM026082.1 coordinate 20,936,569, forward strand.
ATAGAATAAGGTAAAATATAAAAAAAAAATTCCTGAGAGAAGATGATGAAGTTAGAGGGAGGCGCAAGTTTACTTGCTGACTTCAAAGTCTATGCTGTTTCTCACATTTTTTGACCTTTTACCCCCATGGACCACACTGTAATACTGGTGTACTGTAACTCTAGACACTTGCACCAAAAAAGACAGAGGCTGTGGAGGATTGAAATTAAAGATATATTTGAATTATCCCTAAATCTTTCACCTTGCTTTGCACCCATTGCTTTACTTTCTTTAACCACTATCCCCTTCTATCTACTCTTCAGGGATGGTGGTTTAGAGAAGATTACTTAAAATGATTAGAGCAAAATAAATGGTGACATAGTCTCGGGGCCTGGAGGCAGAGTTGATGTGAATTCAGATGCTATCTGCTAGGTGAAGCTTTACTCACCAAGACATGCTACAACATCATGAATAACTTTTCTTTACAGTGCCAAATTATAGGATTTACATATAGATTTCTGAAAACCATGTTAAAACTGGGATAAGTCATACACCCTGACTGATGCAGTCAGTAAACCAAAGTCAGTGGGACCTAATCTGATTTAAACCACTTTATTGAAGTAAACCTTGTGGATTTTCAAGGTATTTAATCATAAAACTGTGTTTTAATGTTTAAAGCATACACTGAGACATACACATTCCTTCTCCTCATACAAATGTGTTTGCATGTTCCTCATCTATTAGTCTTCAATAACATTAGACCTGCTCTGTTTATGCATCTGATTACTTTCTAGTAATCAGATATGATGTTTGATGTCACACTTGATATCTCAACTGCCTGCCATTTCAAGTCTCTGTGTGTGTTGTGTGTGTGTGTCTAAGGTCATGCCTCGATGCCTAGCTATCTTTTTGTGTAACAGCGCCTTAGGAAAGCTACTGAAATCTGATAAGCCGAGCAGAAGTGTATATACCTGCCTGTTTTAACATTGCTGTGGAGACAATACACCTTGGGGTTCATATGCATGTGAGCCTATGTGTTGATAAACATTATTCTATACCATTCTCTATGTTATTAAAGCATCCTGCAACAGAGGAAATGCATGCATGTTCAATGCATTATTTTGACTGTTACAGTATCTTGAAGCATTTTTGCATTTTAGGAAACCATATTCTACCAAACCTGTTGTAAAGGGTTAGTTTTTTTTAATGAATTTCTGTTTGTTTTTATTTAGTATTAGCTTCCTTATAACCTGTAATAGAATGATGCCATATTGATGTTAGTCTGAGGAAAAAGAATTCTTCAGAGCATCTGATGGCTAATAGCCAGTCAAACAACTGTTTTAGCTGATTTTAGCATTTTAAATGAAATCAAAACTCAAAATGTTCATATCGTGGGGATAAATAGCTATATTAGCGGTTACTAACAGTATAAAGTGGAACCCGGTATTTGCTGGGGTTATGGATTACAACTGCCTGTGCGAATACCTGAAATTGGCAAATACTTGAGACCCACTCTAAGAACGCTTAAACTTGCCTATTTCAATTGTTAAAACACCAAAGACACCTTAATATGCATACTGATAACAGTCAAGCACTACCAGAAGCTAACATCTACAGGCCTCCTGATCTCTGCTGTTGTGGTTAAAGCTAATCAGGACCAAGGGAAATGAAGGGCACTTGCTTAGCAAGTGCCAGCCAATAGTGTGTCAAGTTGCATTGCACCTTTGTATTTCAGCTTCTCAAGCTGTAATTTCTTTCAGTTTTTTTTAGATATGCTCAATGAAAAAAATCCATAAATAGGCACATTTTTTTCCATGAATAATTTGAGAATTAAATTCCACAGAAAAATCCACAAACAGGTGAACCACAAATTGGCTGGGATCCACTGTACATCTCAAAGGTAAACTGTTGAGTTGGTGCTTTTTTCTCAGAAAAACATCATTCTGATTACTGAGTGAAAATATGTTGGTGGAGGGCACTGACTGTGCCAATAACTTCCAAACAACTACAAGACTTGGAAAAGCACAGGAACTTGATGCTGTTAAGCAAATAACAGTCTGTAACAAAGTTTCAGACTCATACAGCTAGGAGCCTCCACCAAAGTAATTTAACTTAGAATGAAGATTAACATTGTTGCTGGGAAACTATTGGCAACAAAGGTCTCTGATGGTGTAAAGGGCTTATATATTACTGCATTCCTTCAGTATGGGCATTTTTAACTTGAATTGTTTTAAATTGCTTAATCAGCTGTAATGAGGGGTTCTAACTGACTAGCTGTTAGCAAATCCATGCATAAAGAATGCTGTCAAGAATCAAACTATAAAAAAAACAGTCCTCTGTTACTTACAAGGCCATAACTTTCTGTCTAAAGGCAGCTGCCTGGAATATATATAAAAAAAATCTTTTTCCACTGCTCCACCTGTATTCCAGGTTTCATGAAATATTTCTGAAAGTCAAACAAAATAACTGAAACCTTTGATGGAGGATAAGGGGAAGCAGGACAGTTCGTATATGCTATGCAAGTGCAGCCTCATCTTTTTCTTCATTCTTCACCTAAAGCTGGAGGAGAGCCTCCTGGCTTAGAAAAACAAGCTGAGGGTTTTATGCATGAAACCACATTATACCAGCTTGTTTAATCCACATAAGAGTAAACACAATACGCTACTTACTTTTTATCAACAGCATTGCCTGCCAATACCAAGATAACTGATCTTTAAACTGCTGTGGTTGATCTGTCCAAAAGCTAGCAGGACTGGTTGTACAGGGCAGCTGTCTCGTGAGAGCATGGTCTATCCAAGAGTTCTTGGTTTCAAAAGAAAAACAAAGCAAATCTTACTCATTTTTGAAGCATTATATGTAAACAATCATTTTTGCACACATCAGAAAAGAGACACAAATTCCATTGCCTGTTATTAACATGTTGTGCAGGGTGTGCATACAGTTATAGGACCTTTGCAAGTTAACATGCAGTAACTTAAGTATGCAGGCAATTAACTGCATATGTGTGTGTGTCTGTGTGCCCAGGATGTGAAATCCGGAGCTTTTAATTTATCCCTCGCTAAGTGTCCTAATTCGGGAGAGCAAGCTTGGGCAGGTTCTTTAGACTGAGCCTGTGTCTCATGCAATCTTCACTGAAGGCTTTGATGTCTGACCTCTGCTCCTCTCATTGTCGGTGGAGAAATTAAGAGCTGGATGAGCTTAAAGAGACTTACAGTGAGTCACAATAAAGTGCACAAAGACACAGATAGTTCAAAATATAAAGGTTTACCACAGTATAAAACGATGTGTTGATTGTAAGACTTTAAACAAGTGCTTACAGTGGGATGTGTCATAATTGTTACATAGTTTGCCTCAGCACTAAGGTGAGTACTATTAATTGTCACCAAGCTAATAAAGACCAGTATGGTGCTTGCCAGCAACACTCGGTTACAAAACTATCAAAGAAGATTTTTAAAAAAATTTTAAATTGTTTGTGTGGCATCTTTTGGAATACTCTGTTCAAAATAAGAACAATCAGACTAGCAGATAAGATACAAATGATTTACAAACACTGTGGGATTACCCTAACTAGATAAGCATAAAGTTGCTAATAAAGCTACAGTTAGCATCTGTTTTACTGCTTTCTATTGGTGCTACATTTATGGGCTAGTTCACATTTTTTTTAAATGCATTTGGATTATTTGATCCACACTTGGTTATGATCTAAAAAGCCTACTTAAACTGATCTAAGCATAACTATGTCATTCTACACTGAACAGAGATTCTTTAAAACACAGTTTTATATTTATGAAGCCTTTATTCTATTTTTGTAAAGATAAAACAGGAGCATGTCAATGGTTGTTGGCATTAGGACCACCTTAGAATTTGACAAACATAAAGACAACAACATTAGGGTAGCTGAACCTGTAAAGGAATATTCTACACTGATTACAGATTATTTAATATAAAGTTTTTAATTTCTGAGGTTTTTTTGTCAGAACAAAAAAAAAATAAGGATTTTTAGCTTTCCCCAAAATATTGCTGAAATCTTGTGTTGCTCTTGCAAACCCAATATCAGGTTATATCATGGATTTTATCAATTTTTACACCCCTACTAAACAACTCTACTGTTGTTTAACATGATCAACAATTATTGGCTAATCCACAGACTAAGTAAATTGTCTGGCTCTTGTAACTTTAATGTCATAACTTTGGTATCAACTCTATCTGCATTTTTTTCAAGTGACCCCTTTAGTCGTCCATTGTTACTGGCTCTCTGACCCCTCTCAGGTCAAAAAGTCGGAGGACTGCTTCATGAAATAAACAAGAATCATCTTCTGAAGCTGCAGTCATCAGCTCCTATCCAACAGCTAAATACCACTATTCTTCTCTAAGACACAGATGCAGACAGCTTCTGGAGATGCTGCGTTAACACTGAGAGGGAGGATTTGTGGATGGGGCATTACTTACTTACTTCGTGACAAAGGCAGGTGGGAGCAAAGCCACACAGCAGCACTTGAACGTGCAATGATTCAGTCAGAATGTGAACCCATGACTCCAGCCTCCATCTGTTCCACCCAAAAACCACATCCAGGCTTTCTGAGCCAGTGTGACATTTTCACCCAGTGAGGCCAAGCTTTAATCCACCACGGCACTGCTTTCCAGCACAACAGTGATCTACCAAGTCATCCTGCTCCACCCTCTTTCATCAGCTTAGCTTGTCAGGTGAAACTTTTTATGGGCCTGCCGTTTGTCTAATCAGATTCAAGAAAAATGCTCTGAGCCCTTTAAATTGTCTAGCAAGAGTGATTCTCTTTCATTGTTATCTTCATTGTACGCTTTAAGGGAAGAACCTGGTAACACCAACATACTTTTCTTTTAGGTAAACACATATGAACCTCTACATAAAAAAACTCAACACAGCTGATTTTTAGTTTGCATCTCTAATGCCCTTGTAAGCACCAGTAAGGTGCTATTAAAATCACATAGTCAATACATGCAAATGTCTGGAATGAACTAAGAAGGATATTTTTAATACTCGTGTTTTCTTTTACCCTGTATAATCCTTCCGAGTGATTCCAATGTCTGGCCCCAGATAAAGCACTGAAACCACTTTTCTGTTGAAAATCTTAACTGCACACTACTATTTAAGGGCATTTAGTGGTTTGTGGCAACTGGCTCTAAATTGCAAAAACATTTGCACAGCAATACTCCAATACTTTGTCTCGGAAAGCAGTTTCTAGATCAGGGTTTTATTGTGTTTGTTGATGACTGCCGTCTTTTTATGTGTTTTGCTCCATTGCTTCACTTCTCGCCCCGTTCTGAGAGGAAAAAAAACAAAGGAGAGGATAGGAGAGAAAGAAAAAAGAACATTCCACTTGTTAATTCGCTGATCTCACCAGCAATCGATTCAGATGCGTTTGTCACTATTGCGGCAGATTGAATGGCCCCAAAAAAGAACATGGAAGCAGTAAAAGCAAGAAAGGTTTAATCTGAAGTTGTGAATGACAATATTGATTTGCCTTTTATCTTTTGACAGGACAGGATAACAGCTCAGAATCAAATGTAATGGGGGCATAACTGTCACAATGTTCTGTTTTTCTTACCTATACCCTATCTGGTACCATTTTCAGATCTGTATCAGCTTTCTCTTTTGTTTATGGTGTGATGTGTTTTCAGTATCATTAATTTTTGTTGGGAAACTTTATGATTCCAAGAAAAAAAATATATTCTGCTCATTAGTTATTTCATTTACATCAAGTATATACCAGATCACTAATTTTCTGTGGTTGAAAAATTGCCGGCGCTTAATGTTGCCTAAGACTGTGTGAACAGACATTAGTGCACAACAGCTGAAATAGAATAGGCCATAGTGCAGAAAGCCTAAGAAGGAAACTCATCTCTGCAAGTGCGGGTGGAGGTATTTGCCTTTAGAGGGCCTTGTGGACACATTAAGGCCTATTTGCATGTCCATAACGCTAACAGAGAACCCCAGCTCTGCACTTAGGCTCACTGGAGCTGTAGGTTTAAATATTGCTGGGAAGCAGAGCATTGAATGTAGCTTTAGAGAGAAATAATGAGTCCCAATGATAAGCTTGTTATGGATGATTTAAAACACTTAATGTCAATGAAAGGTTTCTTTGAATTTCTTTCCTCTCCTCTGCAACTGGTGCTTATATATAATAGTTAATTACCACAACAGGTTTAATGATAGTATTATGCCTTGCAAAATGATCAATACCCACTGAGGTTTTGTCATGTTGCATTTATTGGTATCGGGTTTATGTCATGGATCAACACAAAGAAGTAAATAATTGTGGAGTCAAAGAGAAATAATAGAGGATTTTTTAAAATTTTTATTTTTAAAAATAAAAATCTGAAAAGTTTGCTGATATTAATTCAGTCCTCTTAAACCTGCTTTTACTACAGCATGCAGGCCTTCACATGCTCAAGAAAATGGTGCCAATTCATCTTTTAAACATAGTTTAATCTAAGTCAGACTAGATGGAGAGCATTTATTAAAAACAAGTTTCTCGTCTTTTTAAATCTGAACGTCCACTGGGCCATTCTGACACCTGAATATGATTTGATCTAAACAATTTGTCTCTTGCTATATGTTTAAGATTGTTGTCCTAGTGAAAGTTGAACCACCATGACTGTCTCAAATCTTTTACAGCCTCTTCCAGGTGTTTTTCCTGGATTGGTTTGTATTTAGCTCTACGACTGCCACATATTTTGTGGCATTTGCCATGTACTTGCAATATAATATAATTAGTTTACACAACAGCTGTATTTATACTAAGATTTATATTAAGATCTGAAGACAAGTGGTTGCAATGAGTTTTATTTAGTGATGTTAAAGTAAAGTGGGTTGAATACATGTGCAAGCTACGCTTTTCAGTTATTCATTTGGAAAAAAAACTGAAAATGTATAATTTTTCTTTTACTTCACAGTTGTGCACTACTTTGTGTTGGTGTATTACATAAAATGAATGCTTTTGAAAGGCACTGTAAACGTATTTAGCACATTTTAAAAACATTACGTAAGGCAAATACAATAGAATAAAGAAAATTCTGTGCTTCCCTGGTGTTAGTCTGGAATTTCTGCTTCATCTTTCAACAGTTATGCAAAACTGATCTTTCTTGGCCATCCAATGACCCCTCCCATGTCGTATTTTTTTTTTAAGTTACCTTTTTTTCTTTTATCCTGACCTCCACAATTAAGGGCCGTGGCTCTGAATAACAAAACAGATGCCCCTCCTAGCAAGGTAGCCTCAGGTTTTGTTTACACTCTGGGACATCAAAGGCATTGCTGAATTTTTTTCAAGCTCATCCTGCTCAGGTAGTAATCCTAAAGTATAATCTCTTTAAAAACTGTAAAACCCATTAGGGTGACACCACCTAAATCCTAACACAAGAACAGAGAGAAAAAAATGTGAAAAACAGGAACTTTGTGGCAGAATCCTGTCATGTGGATTCATAAACTCACAAGAATGCATGTTTACTCTTAAGATTTCCTGAGATATATTTCCAATAATTGGCTGCATGGATGATTGCTTCCTCAGCAAACACACTATGGGTGGTTTAAATAACATAATGTATGTTTAAAGAAAAGATGTAATGTTGTTAATGTGGCCTGAATGACTCTACAGCAACAACTGAGCTAGTAAAACAAACAAATCTTGCTAGCTGCTGCTTTTGGGAAGTTGCAAAGCATAATTCAAACCCAAACAAATAATCTACCATGTTTGGTAACTATCCTGTGCATTAAGACCAGGGGTGACTGCTTCACCCCTTGTCAGCTTTTGTGTGTCTCTTTTACCTTACTATCCTACAACCTTCAGCCATCACTTCCTCTCCATTTCGTTTCCTTTCTAACACTTACTCCTCCAAGTATCTAGCTTTACCTTTTCTACAGTTTCTGACTTGGTTGCAACACACATGAACACACACATGCTATCGTCAACGTAATGGTCATAGTCAGCAACATTTAAAAAGCCTTAAATCCTGAGGGGAGAAAATATTCCACTTTTAGCCCCCTGACTGTGTACCTTCCCCTCGTTTCAGTTCTGTCATGCCACATCACATTCAATTCCCTAAGCCAAACTAAGTTGTAAGGTGCTTGTATGAAGGTCAGACAGTCCACTTTGACTGTCATCTGAGCATGAAGCACTTACCCACCTCACCACATCCAACCTGGTATTTAAAGGAAACCCTAAAGTACCATCTTTTAACCCTGAAAGTCAGTCACAGGCTTCATCCAGCCCAGGTCTTTGAACAGCAAATATAAAAACAGATACTCTCTGCATTTTTTTGTATTGATTTTCATTTTGCCATTCATTAGATTTGACCTTTTAGTCCCGTACAATTACTGGATTCAGCAGAAAATATTCTCATTTGGGTTAAAGCGTCTTACACCATGGCAGACTAATGAAATGATTTTAAGGTGGGTTAGCGGCTGCTTAAGGCACATTGACCCATTCCATTTATTCAGTCTTAACAGGAAGCTCTGGGACACATTATTGCCCTTAGATGAGGAATTAATTTACAAGATATTGTTGAATTATAATGAATAAATGTCTAAAACATGGAATGACGATGCAATTTTACCTCAGCTTTGTTCATAATGCTAATTAATTTAAATTAAGAACAGAAAAAAACAATTTCGAAAAAAAAACATAAATCTGATGAAACCATTTGATTATAGCCCTCTTTATTGCTTTTCTATCTCTCTAAACAGTATTAAACAGTCACAGTATTAAAAGTATTTATCTCTGCACCAGAATTCTTCTGTTTTTGTTTTTTGTTTTTTTTCTTTTTTTAATCACTTACATGTGTCATCAAATAAATTTAAATACCTAACTAAGATAACCTGAATAAATAGAAATATGCAAATCAGCCCTATGTGGCCCTATGTGAAATTATAGATGCCCCCTAAACCTAATAATTGCTTCTATGGAAAATTTTGGCCTACTCTTCTGTACTGTTTTAGTTCAAAATCCTTGGAGGATTTTTGAGCATATGCAGCCTGTTTAAGTTCATGGTAAAACATCTTAATCAGATTTAAGTCCAGACTTTGACTAGGCCACTCCAAAATCGTAATTTTGTTTTTTAGCCATTCAGAGGTGGGCTTGCTGCTTTGAATTATTGTCTGATGGCCAGATAATTCTCCTGCAGGATTTTCTAGTATGGACCATATTTCAAAGTTCCATCACTTAAAGAAAGTCGTCCAGGCCCTAAAGCAGTAATACAGCCTAAGACCATCACACCACCACAACCATGTAAGACGGTCTATATGATCTTTTTCTGAAATCCAATTAGTTTTTCACTAAATGAACACACCTTCAAAAAAGCTATGTACATCCCATTTTTATCTTATCAATCTACAGAACATTTTCCCTCAAAGTCTTTGGAGTCCTCTGTTTTTTTGGTAAATATGACCTGGTTTTTGTGTTTGGTCAGTCGTGCTTTTTGCTTGGGAAGTCTCCTATGGAAGGCGTTTTTGTAGAGTCTCATTCTTATTGCAAAATGCTTCGTGAAGACTGACCTCAACTAAGATAAGTAAGGCCTGCAGTGCTTTTAGGATTGTTCTTGGTCCAGTTGCATCCTCTTGGATGAGTTGCTGACACACTCTTGGATTAATTTTGATAGACTGCCCATTCCTGGAAAATTTTCCTACAGTTGAATGCCTTCTCCATTTGTGGATTACAGGTTTTCCCTGTGGTTTGGTAGAGTTCCAAAGCCATAGAAATGGCTTTGTACGGCAGATGGACACCAATGGCTTTGTTCTTCTGTTCTTGAATTTCTTCAGATTGGAGAATGATGTGTTACCATTTGAGATATTTTAACCTACTTTATGGTGTCATACAGGTTCCCATTTAAGTGAAGTTTCTTTAAATTTTTATTTATGTTTTGATCACAGTTATTTCATGATTTATATATGGGTTAATAATCCTTTTTCATATAAGGTCAGGTTAGTTTGGACAATTTTTTCCCTTTAATAAACAAAACCATCAGTTAAAAACTGTATTTACTCAGATTATCTTTGTCTGAAGCTGAAAATTGTTTAATGATCTGAAACATTTAAGTGTGATAAGATATCTATGCATACTTTTTCACATGCCTGTATCTGAAATATTTGTTTCCTTTCTCCCTGTTGCCTCTTCACCTGTCTGTCCAACAATCTGTTAACCCTACAAAGCAAAATTAAAAAGAAAACCTCTGCATCACAGAGAGAATACAAGTTGGAGACATTTTTTTTAATGAGCATGACAAATACAAGGGTTTTCTTGTAAATCCATCACGTGATTTACAAAGTCAGTAAGTAAGGGCTTCCTGCCTAAGCTAGGCAGGCCAGCGCATACCTAAATTATTAACGAAGCTGGGGGCACCCAGAGGCACAACTTTGATGATGTTATAAACAGGGGAACGGACAAGGTGCCTTCTCAGCAAAAGATTATAGGACCTCTCACCTCCCCCCAAATCCCCAACCTCAAAAAACACTAATTACCCACCTCCAATGGTGTGAAGGAAAGATAGGAAGAAGAGAGGAAGCATCTAAAGAAAACTTGACAATCTTACCTTCTACGCATGCCGCTTGTTAAACTAAGAATACAGCAGAATGATGCTTTGACATAGGCTATACGCAGAAAGTTGAACTTCTACTCATATTAAGAAATAAAAATATTGTTGTTCTTTTTTTGTCAGCTCTATATATGTCTGTGAATAATGAATATGCTAACAGTGAAGGAGTTTGAGGAGCAGCTATCCAGTTCAGTAGATTGTGCCAAGGTCCTCTTCCAGAATCTCATATGATGTATTCTTCTTCTCATAGTAATATTCTGTTTTGACCCCAAATGAATCTAGATTTTATTAATAGTAGCAGTACAGACTGTTATGTTGATGTTAGGTTGTTGGTTTTTTTTTTCTCTGTTTCTTTAATTTATTAACTGTTGTGATTGTGGGTGGTTGTGTGTGCCGCTGCAGTCCTCTGAGCCTAATCAGCTCATCAAGCTGCTTGCATTTAGGGATCTGCCAGACAGCCCTCATTTGCTTGTTTGTGTGTGATAGTATTTTATATCTTTGGGGTTTTCTCTTGTTCTTGATTCCAAGTACTTCTACCTTCTGTTACCTGTTGTGCTTATCCAGTACAACAGGTAACATGTCTCTCCATGTCTCATGTCTCTCCTCAAGTGAAACAAGGAAAGCATCAAGTTCTGAGTCACAACCACACTCTGCAGGAAACTTATCTGGAAATCAGCCAACTCCACTATCATCCTCAGCAGCTCTGTCTCTCTGGTCTGAGTTTCCCACCACCTACTTGCCCTCCCTCATTAAAAAAAGGTAGTCATTCAGCATAAATCATCATTTCTAACCAGAACTTCTACACCCTCATACAATGGCAGCACCTCCATAACCGAGTTGCTTGTAGCACAGAGATGATACAGCGCTGACAATACGTCTCTGAAGAAGATAAGTAAAACTATGTTAAATTTTGGTTGTAAAAAATAGTAATTATAAGTAATTAAAAAGGTAATCGAATGAATAATGACAAGAAAACTATGACTTGTGTATGTGGACTTATGTGTACATATGGACTAATATTATTTGTGCATTATAAAGTGTATAGCCAAGTTGTAAAGAGACTATTAGCAATCAACAGGAAGAGTTTGCACCCAGCTTCTTCCACTTTTTTTTTATGCCTGTCAGTCTCATCGAAAACAAGTCTAAGTTTAAATGCCTAAAAACCAAATTTAGATATGGGCAAGACTTTCTCTTTTATGTTCACACAATGTGCATGTATTTAACAGAGCCTACTCTCTGTATGTATTGTAAGGTGACAGATGTACAAACTTTTGCTAATTATGTATATAAAGAGGGTGAATATGAGGATCTGCAAATCTGCTCCATCATATTTTCCAAAAGTTTCTCTGGCTACGATCTTTTAATATTGCTTCCTCTTCTTTGAATCCCAGGAATTCAAACAGATAGGTTTTCCTTATTGGGTCAATGCTTAACAAATATAGTTTTTTTGTCTGTTTTGTTTCCATTACTTTGTCACAGTTAGAATAAATATTTTTTTACACCAAATGTAGCATACTAATTGTTTTTAAAAATATAGGTATGGATAAAAAAAGAGGCAATAAAATTCTTAGCCAAGTAGTAGTATGTTTGGCACCCTAGAACAAAATCGTAATAATATGTGATTGAACTAGCTGTTTTGGTGATTATCATGCTGAAAATAAAAATAACTGCATAATTAAATAAAAAATGCAAAAGGACAGATTTAATTTTGGTGAATGTGAATTCCTGTAACATGCTGCAATGTGACTGAAACTTATTGCACTACATCAAGAAGTCTATGTTAAAACATAAAATAGCCATCAGTTTTTGAGATCATTAAATGAACAGATTATTTTTGACCAGGATGGTATTACACAAGGGGATTCCAGTTTTACAGTCTTGTAGAGACATAAAATATATAAGATTTATGATTCTCCTCATTGTTATTAATTTGTGGTACTCGTTTTCAAATGTAAGATGTGTCCGTTTGGAGAAGTAGGTGTTTCTGTAAACAAATGTTAGCCGTGACCACTCTTGCAGCCTGGAACACAGCACCTTCATTCCAGGTTAGTGTCTGCCACCATTGTTTTGCTGTTTTCAGTTCTGATTTGAGATAAATCCAGTAATTCTTTAAAACTACCACATCAGCCTAAGTCATGGTTAGGCTCTTGCAACTGCAAAAAGTTTTCGACCACCAAAGCCATCTTTAGTAAATGAAAAACAACAGCAGACATTTAAAATACTTTCTTTCTGCTTTGGTTGTGGAATCGTTTATCTAAACCTATAGAATACTTTTAATCCTGGTACATCAGCTTGAACTTTCCAAGTAGAGAAATAAGGACATCCAGTGTATCCTTCCAAAGGACACAGTAATGGGTACTTACAATAAGATGACAGTTTGTTCATCTTGTAACAGAATATTGTCATAAATAAGCCTACCAACTTTGCAGATCTTGTTGTATCATAGTGTTAGTAAACTCAAAAGTGAGCTGCAAAGTCTCTGGTGAGAATGAGATAAAGAGACATGATTTCCCCTGTGCAAATATGCTCCAAATTAAAAACCAAAAAGAGGTCCCCAGTGTCTTTGCTCTGAATCCAATACCAAGTCTATTGAATTTTTCATTAAGCAGATCTTTAGCAATTTCAGTATGAGAGCTGTAGAGCATAGTGAGGTCCAACATCAAACTTTACCTCAGTAAAAAGCAATTTAAATGTCATTTTTGCCTTGACTTTTAGAATGACAGAAAAAGGATATACTAGTTTACAGACTGATCAGAAACCCACAAAAACACTGCATGTTGCAACTTGTAATTTCCAACCTTCCTTTACTTACGTCTAGGTTGTGTCCTTCTAACGTCAGCAATCTCTTAAAAATGTATGTCAACTGAAAGTTTGTTACATTCCTAAACACCATTTTATGCTTTTACACCTATGAGACTGACCTTGTCTCCATTGGGTGCAACACTGGTCCACTTTGAGATCTTTAATTTTGCATGTCATGCAGTGGAACGACACAACCATCTGACCTCATGCATACTCAGAATGCGCATCTTATCAAGTTTCTTTATAAAATGTAACTTCAAGCCATCCTCTGTGTCAGTTAGTCTTTGCTCACTGCTTTGCCTGTTTTCTCTAAAAAGTACCTGTAGCATTGTCGCTCCACTCATGATGCATGCATGTGTCTGTTCTAGTTGTGCCACCCCCTTGAGAACTGATTCATATCCATGGCTGTTGTGCACCAAATTATGTCCAAATAGACCACTGCAGCTTTTCAGAGTGAGCAGTGGCAGGTTTGACATCTTGAGTTCAGCTAAACTGGATAAAGCACATCTGTAAATAGCAATTTTTAGGTTTAGCTACAGATTCTCAATTGGATTTAGTATCAATCGTTAGCTGAGCCATTCTTGCTTTGATCTAAACCATTTCCCTGTTGCACCAGTTCTATGTTTAGGATTGCTTCCCTGCTGGATGTTAAGTCTACAACCCATTCATGTTTTCATCAGCTCAGGTAAGATTTCCTGTCCCAGATGAAGAAAGGATCCCCTCACCATGATGCTGCCATCACAATATGTCCCTCTGGGGATGTTGTGTTCACTGCAAGATACGTTTTCTGCCACACCCAGCATATCACAAGTTGGCCTAAAAGAATCAATTTTAGTCTTATATGACTAGAGTTCCTTTTTCAACATGTTTATTGTGTCCCTACATGGGTTTTGGGAAAACCTTGTCACTCCTTCACGTAGGCCAGATTTATGAAATGTACAACTGGTGGTTCTATCAATAACTTTTCCCACTCCCCAGTGACAAGACATGCATATAGGCAATATAAAACTTGTTAAGGGTTGCACTGAAAGAAAGTTAGTATCCTCTAAATGATTGTCCTGCTTTCTTAAAAAAAATCGCACCCTAGGCTGTAAACTATATCACTGCCGTAAAGTATACTTTACACATATTGCTGTAATCAGCATTTACAATGAAAGTGCTCTCAATGCTGTGAAAAATCAGAACTTCTGCACGTGCTTCCAACACAAACAAAGGATCTTGCTTCATTTTTTGGCTGCTTAAATAGATACCAAAGTCAGGTAGATGATTTAACTAGGTAAATCGTTAAACTTGATATTAAAATATCATGAGATTGAACACTGTTGATTGATGAATGTAAAAGAGTCCATAAGTAGAATTTACCTCTGAGGCATCAAATATCACTGAGAGGAGATATTATATTTCACATTGTTTTTTTCTGTGACATCTTATGCGGCTGGATTAAATACAAAAACATCTATCAAATCTGCCACAATACACTTAGAATAGGCATATCCGTTTTCAGGAAAAAATCATTTGAAAACATATTATCTGATGTGTTTCATAATGTCACTCTTTTACTTTTTCTCCTCCTTTGTTCCTCATACTGTTCTGTCTTTTATTGTCGTCTTTCACATGAGAACAAACTTGTGAATGTTGAGAAGGCAATGAGTGATAACAGAAGCACAGCCCGCGGACATTTCGGAGAAGCCATGTGTCAAAATCGCACCAGTGCATGTGATGGGTAATGAGAAAAAAACTTCCTCCTTTTACCACATGTGACATTTCAAGTCTGTCTAAAGTTAAAGCTTTTGGTTCAAACAACGCCATTTTCTCTTCCGCATCCTCCATCTCTGGGAGTAACGGGAAGCGGTTGCAGCTCAACAAGACCATCTGTGAGGGATGAGCTCTTAAAATGCACAGAGCATGCTTTCATACATTTCCCATCATAGTAGACCAGAAAATTGAAAAAATTGTGCAAAAGAAGAATAGGGAGCTTCCTAAACTCTGGTCTTGAACCAGATAGTTAGGGCAAAGTGAGGGAAGAATCATTGTGGAGTCATGGTCATACAAAAAAGTCAGATCACCGCATAGCTCTGGAATGCCAAAAAGCATAGACACCCTGAGGGAATTCAGTGGCATATACAAGTCTCTGTCTTTTGCTTCATCCCTCTTCTTTCTTCTCGAAATATAAAAGTTGGATAATGGTAACAGATTAGATGACAGCCAGTGAAGTCAACAGTACACTGTCATGTTTACTTTGCATGGGCTTTTTATGCTTTGAGAAGTTTCTGATTTCATTTGGTCACAACCAAATAAACTTGAGCAACTCTGCCACTTGTAAAATAGAACCTATTTATGATCCATGCAAAATGATTGAAGCAAATACTAAAAAGCCATGTTTTCTGTTCAAAACCCTTATTTCTGTTTAGCAATGTGAGACTTTAGTTATTATTAACCCCCAGACACGTATCTTGAACTCACAACACTGAGTCGCACAACAATAAGTCATGTGTTGAATCCTGAAATGAGTGAGATGACATGGACACCAAAGTATGCAGTCTGAGAGGGAAGTGATGTCAGTGCTGCCATCTGAAACTGTATCTGTTCAAATCAAATTAGATCTATTGCGCCCTGGCACATTTAATTACCCGAAATACTCCAACCCAAAATACCACCAAAGACACTGTCTTTTGACAGGGAGGATAAATGGTGGCCTAATAAAGTGTCTTGCACAAATGACGAGTAAAGCCAAGATGGCTTTACTGCAGCATGAACTTTGTTTGCATGGATGTCATGATGTCATGCAAACAGACATGTTTGTAAGGATTAAATAACAAACAACAACAAAAACTAGGGACTGTTTTTATTTTTTAGTTTTCATTGCTTAACACATTTTACAATAACTATAGTAACTTGAGCTGACCACCATCAATCTCTATCATCTGATGAGACCAAACATATTGATTTGTTGCTGTCAGTTTGGCTGACTTCACTTTTTAGCAGTAATGCTGTATGTCTCAGAAATGGCCCAGTGTGCTTTCTCTGCAGCAATAATTAGTTTACCATTCAGGGGAAAGTTAATATTTCTCAAGTTAAAGTGAAGCTTATTTGTTTCCTGGACAGGTTGTAATGGATAACCCATGAGGCCAGCATGTAGTGCATACACATGCACACACATGCTAACAGTAGCACTCCTAATGAAAATACAAACTCACGTCCACTCCCCAGGAGGCCTACAGTCAGACAGAGAGTGACACACAAATCTATCCTCATTCCCTACATGACAGACTGGGCAGGCTGGTTGAGCAGCTGTCTAATCAATAGTCATCAGTGACCTTGTTCACTTAAAACATGACTGTAAGACACAGTAAGTCAGCAAATGTCACTTTTGTTTAAATGTGCGCATGAATTTATACATAATCTGAACACATGTTTCTGATAAAAAGGGGTAAGTCTGTAGGTTTGTATATCAAGATAATTGCTAACCATGTATTTTTTAAACAAAAGAAAACCAATGGGTTTCAAAATACAGAAATCCAATCTTTTACTAGGTCACTGATCAGTTATTATATAGGCCAGTCACCATTTAATTATCTTCATTGGACAGTTATTGTAAAAAAAAAAGCTTTAGTTCCCTTTGCTGCCCTCCATTGTCGGTTGGAATCAGTTGTTGACATCAGTCAGCCTGCCATTTACTAACCATGTCTCTAAGTAAATTCAGTCATTTGCCAGTTCATGCCATTGTTAAACCGATATAGATTACCATTTAGTCCCTTCTTCCTTTCATTTTGAAGCAAATCTTTTCATACTCATGTTTTTTCTAAATAGCTTACTGTCTCTGTCTTTTGTTGTAGTTGCATATTTCATAATTTATGGACATAAATGGTCATGACCAAGTCTATTGTACCCTAAAAAGTTGGGTATGAAACTATCCTGACTGCAAAGATACAAAATGAAGAAAGACCAGCAGGCGAGCAGCCATTATCAGAAAAGCCTCTTTAGATACGATTTATTAAGGAATGCAAAAAAAGACAACTTCCCTTAAGGCACAGGTGTCCCAACTCCAGTGCTGAAGGGGAGGTGTCCTGCAACATTTAGATGTGTCCCTGGTCCAACCCATTTAAATGAAATGGGTGAATTACCTCCTTAGTGCAGTCAAGTTATCCAGAGTGCTGCTAATGACCTAATTATTTGATTCAGGTGTGTTGAAGGAGAGACACATCTAAAAGTTGCAGGGGACCTACCCTCGAGGACTGGAGTTTGACACCTTTCCTTTAAGGGTTTTAAAGTGCATAATTTGAACTTATCAGTTTTGCCATGGGATAGCAATGTGGGGCATTTTGTACCTTTTTGAACAATTATAGAATAATTGGCTGAATGAGTGCACATTGTTAGCTTAGAAAAGGGGAATTAACTGAAAAAGGCATTTCAGGTAAGACATACAAAAATCTCAAATAAGAATATTTAAAAAATTTCTTTGTGTCTTTCTGTGTCAGTCTTTCAGTTTCTTTTTTTTCTTTTTTGTTTTAAAATATGTCCTGTCACGCTGTGTAGCACTCAGAATTGTGTCACTCAAAGTGTCAAGGTGAGGCCCAGCAGATTGACTTTCACAAGTGGAGCATTATGGCTTTCACCATGATGCTCCACTTGACATACACGTATGAAACTTTATTGGAAATTGCTTTGTGTTTACTTCAAACATAATGGACGCAGAGACGAAAAAGAAAGGAGAAAAGAAAGGGAGAAAGGTGGGGAAAAGGTTTAAAGGAAAAGTAGATAGGAGTAGAGGAGATAATCTTTCAAGGTCAACTTCCATAAGTTTTTATCTTTCTAAGTGCTGAGAAAAACAAACATGGCTGAATTCCTAAACTCTTTGTTATTGCTCATGTACAAAATAATAAAATACAATACAAAATAACAACACAAGATTTTACAGACACCCCTCTGAAAAAAGCATTTTATACCAACTCTTAACATTTAGAAAAAAATATATGGGTAACAGCAAGGCAAGCTATAAAGTCTTTGGAACTGATGTGCTCAGAGTGACCAATTTTTGTTTTTTCTCTCACTCATTGTGTGCACATCTGAGAATTCAGCTACAGGGTATAAAAGCTGGCTTAAAGTGGCTTTTAGTTTTTGAGAAAAACAATAGCAATTAAAACATTAGTAAATAGTAAGGCTTTTTTTTTTTTAGCCTTACTAATGCACAACTTTTTTGCTAGTATCAAATGGAGGGCTCTCATAAAAAAAGGTTGGGAACCACTGAGTTATTTCAAACATATCTTTGAAAACAAAAATGATGATAATTTGTAATGTCATAGATATTTGAAAAACAGTTGGCAGTATGGAGTGAGGAAACTAACAGTGCCACTCAAACAAAAACAAACAACTGTTTGCTGATAAATAAATCATAATCAATGAAAGCACAAATGCTAATAAAAAGAGAACTTGCAATCACACTAGCTGAATGTGTGAGCTCTGGCACACTCAAAGTGTGTGAGAGAGAGGTGTTAATTGCTGTGCTAATTAGGTCCTGATTGTATTGCTCTTGTTTTGCACTTGCAGGTGATTAAAATTTCAACACAGCACATTAGTTGGCACTGTTAACAGGTGCCAAGCTCAGCAAACAGCACACACACACACACACACACCCCTCCCCCCTACACACACACACACACACACACACACACACACACACATACACACACACAAGTGGTCACTGCCATTGACACATGTCTATACACACATATGCACATTCACACACATATATTAATGTAGCTTCAGAGGGTTATCATAAGGTCTGCTGCTTTCTTTTTAAATATGATTGCACTTGATTAGATTAAAAAATAAAGTAAATAAAAACTAGAGTAGGTGAAATTATCAGAACTCTTGTTCAGAAAGATGGGACTTACTCCACAAGTATATAAAAGAATTGTAACATTTTCGAAAGGAGCTGTTTTATTTTATTTTATTATTTATGCAGTATAGCATCACCCACACACACACACACACCTCTAGCTGGTATATGCCATTTGTTTTATCACATTGAATAAATGTTCTATCAGTTTGCACTACTTGATGATTGGGGGTAATGATAACAAAGAAAGCTTAATCCTTTCATTTCGAGAGAATATCCCATTTTATAATGCTAATGTGGAATTTTCAATTCTGTTGCCCCTTAAATAAAAAATGCTTGCAGTCTTTCTTCTTTTTGACAGAGAATTTCATCAGATTTAATTTCCAAATTTGCTTTTCAAATTGAGGAAAAATTTTCATAAATATCATAAAAAAAGTTACAGTGACTTATACTTATTAAATGTAGAATGACAACCACTTTTTTTTTTTTTTTTTTTTTTTGACTGACTATTTTTAATGTTATGCTATGTTATCTTGCACACTCTCACACTGTTGTGAGTGAAAAGAGCTAGTTAGCTGTTGGGTGTGAGCTATTTTACCTTATCAACATTTCATACTTGACAGCGTGAGTGTTTTCTTCAACTGGCTTACAATGGAACAAAAATTTGCAACACTTTTTAAAAAACATTTCATTTGCCAAAGCCCATTAAAATTTTAGATATGTTTTTTCTTCTATTTTAACAGTGCGAAATCAAATTAGGAAGGGAGGAAAAAACATGGTGCAAACTGGGAGTACAAATTGACATGGGGGTGAGAGAACCTTAAGAAGCAACAGTGTATTTCAAAAGCTAAGCCACAGTCTATATTAAGGCATTTGTTTCTCTGTGGGTTTATATTGACACAAAGTCTGGGAAAATCTGCAACCATTCTTACATAGGAATTATTTGGTGATCTAGAAGCTAAAGGCTCAGTATTTTCTCTATGTTCTTTCTTTCTTTCTTTCTTTCTTTCTTTCTTTCTTTCTTTCTTTCTTTCTTTCTTTCTTTCTTTCACTATCTGATGATAGATATATTGCTTTCATAAGTGGATAGACAAACCAGCTTTGATGTAGAGTGATTTAAAAAAAAAAAAAAATCTGAATTTGCAAATGACATTTCTTTGCTGTAAAGGTCGGCCTAAAGCAATGACTTCCATCTCTGTGAACAGAATAGTTACTCACACAAGAAACCTTCCAGGGGCCACAAATCCCCAGAACCTCAGAGTCACTCTGTTTTAGTCACCATTTATCAAAGTGTGTCACCTCCTCCATCACTTAGCCCATGGAATTTAACAAAGTCAGTGCAGCTTCAACTTTTATTAACTTTCATGTTTTATGTAGCTATTATTGATTAAGTTATAAAACAATAAACAATTTCTGAACATGTTACAGAGGGAATATGGCCATAAAATTTGTGGATATATGGCAATGACAATAGTAAATATGTTGTAATAGTAATCATTTTTAATTACTAAATGGGATACCTCTCATGGAGGAATCAATAAGGAGGCCATGGTATATCAAATTAACAAGCCTCTTAAATATCCTCTTCTCATTGACAGTGGGTCTTTGAATACATGTGTGTTGTGTTTTAGCAGAGGATGAAATCAAGCCTTGTTTATACATTTCATTAACACTTAAGTACTGTAATCCTTCAGGCCACAAACATGATTATTAGCTTCAGGGCGGCCAAAACCTTTTTGGTTTAATGAGCAATACCAGTAACTGCAGAAAATGCTTTGAAAATAAATGTTTTTTGGCTTTAATTTGAGTGGTGGTATATAAAAAAAAGGAAAAAAATTGCAAACATCAATTAATTGACACAGCAAACACAAATGAACTTGTTAAAGTGGTGGTTTGTAGTAAGGGGTAAAACAGTGTCTTACAGGTAGGCTACCCCATTTCACCATTCGGTATAAGAGCAGGCTTTTTGTACAATCATTCCTCCAATTCAGTGGTCCATTCACTACCACATACCCCCCTTCACTCCACCCAGCTTAAGACACAACAACACAAAAATCGACATGCACAAAGACCAAGCAAAACATTTTGAACAGCTGATTTGTCTTTCAGAGAGGCAACAGTTGTGGACTGGGACACTTGCCACACTCCCATAACTGAAAAAGGACATAAACTAAAGAAGCAGGGTTGTGTTTGTGATGATATGTGTCATTAGTGTTTTCAGTTGCCAACAAAATGCCAGTTTAGCCAATAAAGAAAAGACTAGATTCAAGCGCATGTACAATCAAATATGAGTTTACAAAACAGTAAAGTGGTATAGTTTTAAATTGCAGAAAGAAGATTAAGCATTTAACTGTTTAGAAATGTTCCCTAAAAATACTTGTGCCTATATTTAAAATACAAACAATGGCAATTGCAGTCACAAAACTCCTTATCTGGCTGTTAGTGTAAACAATTTGTTTTGTTTTTCTTTTACAGTAAGAAATGTAAAATAGAAAACACACACAAGAAAAGAACATGGAAAACAATAATATTATTTTCAAACATACCATCCATCCATCCATCCATCCATCCATCCATCCACCAATCAAGTGCCTTCTCTCATTCCCTCTTTTCTCTCTCACACAGGTTTTATTTGGTGAACACTCCAGTATCTATAGCAACAATGAAAAGTTGAATGAGTTTCAGATGTTAAGAATATTTTATTGAAAATGTAATTATTTGTCATGAAATTGTTTTTGCAAAGATAGGGTGTGCTATTGCTTCCAAGGTAGAGAGTCAATGCAACATGTAGGTAGAAGAAGTTAACACACTGCAATGCAGAAAGTAGCTCATACTGCGTGGCCACAAAATCTCTGTGTATCAATTGCTTTTCTGAAAAAAATGTGGGAAATGCTCTCCTATTTTTGCTGATAAAGATTAATGGTGCTGCTGATGATAAACATTCTGAGCTACCAGTTTGTATTGATTAGGTATAATGCTTTTGGCTCTAAGTATGGCAGACATCAAACCAACTTCAGCAAAAAAGGAGTAATGTTGTGGGCCAGCTCATCAATTGCTTTGATAAAGAATTCAAACATCTGTCTAGCTAAATAAAATAGATTAAAATAAACAAAATGTTATGCTCTCAAATTGGTCTGTCATATGTAATATGTCTTTAGATCAGTCAGTTACATTTAACAGGTTGACAAAATACAGTGAGATCATGTTAGAGGATCATCACCACCAGCAACAACATTTTATACCAAACCTCCAATAAAATCACTAAGATAACCAAATGTTAGTGATGTTACTGCACTGACTTTTGCTTCCTGACCTTCATTCACTTGCTCCACCAACATCTGGTTAGATGATCTTCATTGCAGTGAGATGGTTTGTTTTTCTAAATGTACTAAATGAACAGTAGCTCCGGTTAGGAACAGAAAAGTGACAAAAGTTGAATCAAGCTTGTTTCATTAAACATAACTCATTCATTGTGTACAGTTCATTTGGGCTTGTGAGAAAATATTAATCAGTTATTTCATAAGCCATGCTACCAGGAAAGCAAAGGTTATTTGTTTCCTGGTGCTGAAAACAGTTTTTCTTGGCATTTTAATAAATTCTAACTTGGTTTTATTGAGTAGTGAAAAAATGGGAACATATTTATTGCTGCTTCACACAAACATTTAATTTATTTAGAGCTATGTACTTACAGAACAAATAGTTCCAAGGAGCTGACAAATCCTGTTGTGGTAAGCTTGCACTTCAAGAGAGTGAAGTAGAAAAATGTCACTGACCGCACGATTTGATAGGGTTGCTGTTTGTATCGCATGTAAAGCCATGTTATCTAACATAAACCAGCAACTTATAGAAATTTTAGCTTTTAATCTCTGTCACTCCACACCAAAAATAAAAAAAAATGTTTGTGAAAAATTAATTAAACTCAACAGCATAAGTCCAAATATGTTTGACCCTATAATGGGCTTTCTTTTTTATCATGACCATACAGTCCAGCTAAAGGTAAGTAAAATCTTTCATATAGATGAGGTGATAATAATGAACTTCTTGTTCATTTCAGATCTTAGAATTAGAGAGATATTACTCAAAAGAAACTTCATAGGAGATGTCTTCTAATTTTGTTTTAAACACATCATAACAACCTCTACTGAGACTTAGCATTAGACAAGTGTTGCCTTTTAATTGCTTTATTAATCAGTACTAAGTAGAAATACCAATATAAAAAGCTAAATATTTGGTCAGTGCTGTTGTGGTTACTGTTAACACAATGCAAAAAAGGAAAACTGGTGATCTTAGAGTTGTTGCTGCCCATCCCACTGGGAAAGGCTACAATGCCTATCATAAAAATATGGAGTCTATAAATTGACAGTGATGGTCAACATACTGATATCTAAAACTATTTACAATGACCAATTTTCTCAGGATTATATTCCATTTCAAAGCATTTTAAGATCATTATTCTAAAGTGAGAAAAATTGTTCACAAGCAAATTTCATTTTATATATAGGTTTTCAAATGGATATCAGGGCAAGTGGTACCCAAAACCAAAGCATGTAGCACTGAAAATAACTGCAAAACTCATGAGCTACAGTTCAGACTCAACAAGAATAAGTTAGTATATTAAATATTAAAGTTCATGACAAAATGATAAAAAATAATATCTTCTTTGCCAGGTTTCACTTTCTTGAATAAAGAACAATTGCTGCAAACTTGAATCTCAATAATTCCCAGCACTTCTAGAACAACATCCATGACCAGAGAGAAGATGTTTGTCCAAAGTACAAACCATCACATTTAGCAAACACAAAAGCAGCATATCAGCTGCTATTCCTTCAGGAAAGGCAGTTCAAAAATTTAAGATGGCCAATTGTGCACCAGGAAAAAATATATTTATTGTTGGTTATATGCACTGCAATCCAGTGTTAGTGAGCTCGAAGCTAACAGCCTCCATCCAGGAACCAAAACAGCAAAACCTAAATCCTTATGGTGTTGTGCATCTTTGAGCCAAAACCCAAAGTGGTAATAGAAATGAGTGTGCCTACCATCACCCATCAATCTGTACAGCATTTGGTTATCATAGATTCTGGATACCGACTGGCAGACAAACAGTTTTGACCATAGAATCAGACACATTTCTTAGACAAGATCCCTTGTCTTTTGGACATCATGATTAGACAGGTTTGTTGCCCCTACCAAGTGCAGTTTTATTTCCTACATCTGAAAGATGACACAACTTAAATGGAATTCTCCAAACAACATAAAGCTGTATTTGCTGTATTATTGTATTATACATTTCTATTACATAATAAATGTCAAATTACTTGTTACTTATTATACCAGCTATAAGGAAAGGTGGCAAAACAAGTTCATTGCACTTGTTTTGCAGCCTTTGCGTTTAGTCTTGTTAACAACTACAGGAAGCTTCTTCAGTTTGGTTATGTAGCAGATGCAGTAAAAGGCTAGGATTCTAAACAACTTTACACCATGCAGCTCAGTGATAGCACACTTGTACTTATAAATCAGTCTAAATGGGACACAAACACCTCCTTGAATAGAATACTGTCATTGTCTAATAATGACTCCTTGCCTGAGCATGGGGGTTTCTGTTTGCAATCTGATCAGTAAATTGTACACAATTATGCAGCCATTTACTCACAATGGAGATATGGTAACTGTAGATCAGGGCCTACAGATGGATCTGCTCAATAGATGGGGAAGTCAACATCACATCATACACACACACACACACACACACACACACACACACACACACACACACACACAAAGACCCACACACAAAGCGCTGAAGTAATCATTACTAACTCCCATCTCCACTTCTCCTGTTCAACCCATCCCGTCATTATCCACCATCTGATATTCACTCTCTTTTATTCAATCTAACAGGTTGAGTTTCCTCTGATTAGGCCTGAATAATACCAATGCGATTTATGAGCTTCTTTTTTTTTTTGCTTTTTTTCACCAGTGTTGTCACTGCTGAATCACAGCTTCTGGTTTCATCCCACCACTGGTTTTTGAAGGTATCATTTCTCTTGACTGGAAAAGGCCCCTGTTGAGTTGTCAGGCTCATTGCTCAAGGTGTGAGCTGGGTTTCAGCAGGGCCCGTGCTGACACATTCATAAATATGACACCTTGTTTTGTCCTTCTGGCGTCTTTTTGGTTGGCGATGGCCTTTGAATTGGAAACAGGTAAGCTAATAGGGCTGCGTCTGATTCATGGGAACTGTGGGCTTTGGGAGAAGGCACGGTGGCCCTCAGGCGACACATGACAGGCAGATAATGACTGTATAGCTGTCAAGTCAAGGATACCTGTCTTCTGGTAAATACAGATTTGCCTTTTTGACATCATTTTTCCACCTCCTGGAAGATCAACGAATGCTGTTTTCAGACTGTTTTAGACTAGCAGACACATTCTCTCTCTGTTTTTTCCACTTACACACGCACACAGGCATGCATGTGTGCACGCAGGAAGAAGAACAAACGCAACCTAAATGTATGCGCTTCTAATTTTGATTTTCTGCATCATCCAGCACTCTCATATAAAGGTGTATGTTTGGGACAGCATGGACAGAGTTAATACGTTTCTGTTGTAGCCAGACATAAAAGATAGGGAGAATGTGTATGTTTCTGCACATATAAGTGAGTGTGTCTATGCATGAGTGTGTCTGACTAGCTGGCTGGCTGAGGCCTATGTTTTGCGTGTTGCCCCAGGGAATGCAGGTGAAAGCAATCTTGGTCCGTGAAAGCCGACGAGATGCGCATTTCTGCCCAGAGAGCTGGCAAGCTGATGTTTTTTCTTTGATAGACTCAAATCCTAACATCAGTTCCCACCTCCAAACCCCATCATTCGTGCAGGGCCACAGCACTGGTCAGTCATATCTCAGGCAACAACAATAATTTCCACTTAAAACATTTTTTTTTCAGAATTGCTCAGATCCACATGTGTACAGGTTTACATTTCTCTCATTTTGGAGTTGCATTTTTTTTTTTTTTTATCAGGCAGAGACATGGTTTCATTTCAGTCCCTTTGAGGACACTGGTGTTTAAAGGAACAGATTTTGAGTGTGCTTTGGACCAGGTGCAATGAAAATTTAATTGTACATATCTGCATTGACAGTAAAAGGAATCTTGATAATAGAAGCCAGAACACTGAAAGCAACTGATAAATTGTTAAAAGATACATTGTCTTATCATACCTATTTTTATTATTTAGATACAGATGCTGCAAGCAAAACAATTCACAAATCATCATCTGGGATTACTTTGATTTGTGGGGTGAGCCAAAGTCTGCTTTAGGTCTAATAACATTGCAAACCAACTGTATTTAATTCACCCTTTCACCCTTTAGATTCAGTACTGTTTGCAGTAGAAAATAAGTATCACTGGTTGGGACACCTTCTAGCTTGGAAATTTTGCTTCCTTTCTTACTTCAAAATAAGAGTCTCTAACATAGATGATGTAAATTGTGAAGTACTTACCAATATATCCAGGGCTTATTGTAATGCCTTAGACCAGGGGTGTCAAACTCATTTTCATTTTGGGCCAGATCAAAAAGCATGAATGTTTTCAAAGGGCCAGCTGAGCCAGAATGTATTGATAAAACCTGTTAAACTATTAAAATATTAATAAATACCTCTCTCTGCAACTGACGAGTTCTTCTTAAAATTAAATAATGCTGAACATCTTTTCACATCGATCAGTCCCGCCAGGATTTCACAATTGTTTTTGTCACTTTTTGCAATCAAAATCAAAGATTTACAAATATTTTTCAAGGAATTTGGCAATATTTGCGCTTATGTACGACTGTAAATGTGACTTTTTGTTACTCGGCGCATCGATCATAGACTATCAAGTCAGGCTGAGGCAGATGAGTAATAGAAGTAAGATATACTACCACCTCCAGGTGGAAGTTAGCATCATTTAAACCCAGTGTTTTGAAATTTGCAATAAACTCACAATTATGCATTAGCTCGAAAAAAATGTGAGAATCTGTTGCTTTTGCAAGAATTTCCGAGATTGCAGAATCGTGAAAAACTTGAGGGAGTGATTGATGTAATTTGGCAGCATACAAGTAAAAACTGCTTTGATTTGATTGATAAAACAATATTTAAGCACGCAACCCTCTGGAGTCTTGAGGGCCACAGTAAAAGCTATGGCGGGCCGGATTTGGCCCCGGGCCTTGAGTTTGACACATGTGCCTTTGACTGATAGCATCATTTGACAGAATTCAGTTTGAAGAGAAATATTGTGCTATTGTGTTTAAGATCGCAAGACTTCATTACTCCTCTAATTCATGATATTGTAACTTGAACTTTGTGTAAATTACTACTTCTTAAATAAAATTTAGAATGTAATATTTCATAACAGTACACATTGTTGGTACTGATATTTGAATGTGGATATAATCTAAACAACTCGGATTCCAAAGGACCATCTATGTGCCTGTGTTACTGTGTAATGATGTGTCATCCATTCAGAGAAAATATACAATAACATGAAATTTGTGCTATGAAGTATGAATATTAGGTTTAAATTCAAACATATACAGTTTGTGCACTTACAGAAAGCTTTCACAGGATGTACTGGAGGATATTCATACACAAACACACAACCCCTCTATGGGTGAAACATTGACACTTGTGGCAGTTTATTATACAGTAACATGGCCAGTGAGCAGGACTAAACAGATTACAATCTGAATGCTGTCATTGTTTGCACAGCTGCCAGAAACTCTCTCTTTAATCTACAAGTAAACAATAAAAAAAAATTACCTAGGCATAACTGTTTTTCTCATGCAACAAGTTAATTTTAAAAGGAAATACTCTATGTGTTGTATAGTACGTAAATGAAAAATAATTTTGGAATCAATTATTAACCCTCTAACTCAATAAGCATTTTGGTGAAAGTTTTGGAGCTACTAATTTAATTTAAAGGTAAATTGAAGGAATGTTTATATTTCAAAACTTTTAATAAATGCTTTAATAGAGTTCGGAAAGGGAGACAACCTTAGATGCTGTAAGCCTGAGCAGTCAGTCACTCATCTCGCTGGCCAGCCAATCATGCAATATCCGCCTCTCGAGCTGGCCCGCTAGCTAAAATGGAAATGTGCGTTAGTGCCAGCAGTTGGAGACTGTTGGGGGACTTAGCCTTCACACTGTTGAGATAAAGTAGTAGGTCTAAGCCTTGCCTGGTGAAATGACATATCCCCCACCTTCCTTTTTCTGTACAATCGCTATAATATTGTGTTTCTATGCTGGGCCGGTAACCTTTGATTAAATTAGTCCTGTATTGCCTGGGTCCTTTTCTAAACTGTAGGCACTGGAGAGCTACTTAACGGACCCTGTCCCTTGGAGGGAAGAAACAGCTTGAGCTTACAAGTGTACGGCCACAGAAATATCAAACCCTTTCTCTCTCATTTCTTTCTTTCCATCCCTCCCTCCTGCATTCCCCTTTCTGCCTCTTTCTCTCTCCATTTACAGCCCTTTGCCCTCTTTCCTTGTCTCTGCTAAGATTGTTCACTTTCTGCCTCAGTGTATGTGTGTGAACATGTGTGTCCATAAGTCGATCCATCAAAGTCTGTCACTCTCCAGGTGAGGTTTACATTATAAGATCTCAAAGAGAGAGACTTAAAATGACATTTTTTGTTGTTATATTTCAAATCTATGAACTATTGGTGCTGGGCGCTGACTGGCAGGCTTAATGAACAGATCAGAAATGCATTTAGTTCAGGGAAGTGGGATTAATGTGGGCACAAGAAAAAAGAGACATGGCATTGGTCAAATGTCAGTCAGTTTTCAGGATTGGTAAAATTAAATGGCACTTCTCCTTCACATATACTGCATTATTTACTAAACCATAGTTTCCCCAGAGGCACCATTGCATTCCTCTCTAACTTGTATGACTTATGAAAATATATACTTTTTACCATCGACAATTCAATCTGTTTGTGCATACATTTTATTTATAAATGACATGTTGAAAAATATTTATAATCTTCACAATAATCAATAGAAAAATCTTTATTTGCAACACAACCAGAACTGGCCAAAAATTGTATGGGGCCTCAAAGACATTTTGATATGGGGTCGCTCTTCCTCTTAAAATCATTTACACAACGAACAGCATTTCAACACAGATTTGGTGGAATCTGGAAGAGGGGACCAAGAGGGGGCTGAGCTTTAAAGCAGTCATGGATAAATGGTTATTGTTTGCTGAGATTAATTTCTGAACGAATCAATCTTAAACACAAATAAATGTTTTAACTCATAGCTTCTATCGCCACACAACAATTAAACAATAAAGATTATTATTTCAATAAGGTATGTCAGAAGAGAGAGGAGGGTAACTAATGCTGGCCCAGAATCTCAGAAGAAGAAGAATCCATTTAGTAAGTGTGTAGAGGGAGTTGCAAATATGAGCTCACAGTTATTGGTGAATGAGTTAGGGAGAAGAATACAATTACCACTGCAGATCAAGTAATACTGTTGAAATGTAGTCTTCTTTCCAAGTCCAAAACAGAAGAGTTTTTAAAGTGAAACAGGAAGAATTAAATTGAAAAACATTCTGTGTGACTCAAATGTGTGAGAAAAGTTTGTGTGCATAAGAATGTTGAAAATATACTTCCGCATCACTGATTAGATGTGTATTTGCATTTGTGATGATGGGTGTGGTGTGAAATCACAAACTAGGGAAGAAAAATGTCACCTTGCACACAGTGTTGTTATCTCAGAGTTAAATGAATCATCTTGTCAAACCTTTGTAACGAACACTATCAATACATAGTGAGTGATGAGTAGTGTCAGGCATTTAAATTGTGGTAAAAAAAAAAAAAAAAAAAGTGAGAAGACAGATGAATTAAACTCCAATGAACTCTATCTGGGGGAAATGTAAAATCATAGCTATCTGAAAAGTGTAACATCTTTGGAGAATGATTTATGGCCTAAGTGTCTTTGGGTGGCATATTGACAGGTAGTCATTTTAAGGCCTCTTTTCTAACGTTTGCTGTGTTCGGGACAGACTTTAAGAAAGGCTTTCCTACAAAGTTTTATACCAGATTTTTCTCTAATAACCTGTTAAATCTTGATCCCACAGCTGCATGTTTTCTGCAAACATGCAGAAAATTTCCATCAAGGAGAAAAAACAGCAGCATTTTCCCTTCCAACAACTTTTCACCTACAACTGCTTTACAATAGTTGCTTTTGCAGGTGTGTGCGTGAGAGCGAGTGTTCACACCAGGAACGAGTATGGTGAGATGAGGCTACACTTGCCCACACATCTCCCACTGGGGAAGTGCATGCACCTGAGTCCACACGTACACATGCACACATGCAGACAGAGGCTCACTTCTATCATTTCATATTTCACGTCAGTAAGCATTTGATTGTGGACATGGGATACCACAACATGACAGGCTTTTCCTACAAGGTGACATCACAGCGCATAAGGAGATGTGCTGTGTGTGTAAATGTTTCTGTGTCCATGTGCATCCGTGTCTGTTTCCATGCCCACACTTTTCACACATGTCAACACACAAAAGCCACATGGGAGGCCATTGAGAGCTGCAGCAGCTGTGGAATATGTTATTCAAATGGCGTGTGACTGTGTGTGTGCGTGTGTGTGTGTTTGTGTCGCAGCATTAATACGTGTATGTGTGCTGGTGTTATCATCTCTGCTTGTAAGAATAAACGGCACTGATGTGTCTCTGCGGGGAGCTTATAGAGAATCACTTACCTCTCTGAATTTACTGTAGCATTGCAATGAGTGACTCAGTGATTTTATGTATGTAGCAGACAGGAAAGGAACATTAAGCAGATTCACATGCGGCAGCTCCTTAAAATTGTAATTACGGTGGTCTCATGTCATACAATAAAGACATGTGAAAAGCAGCTAATGCCTATTTTCAGATTTGTCCCTGCTAGCTAGCACCCACATCTTTATCCCCTGAATTTAAAACTAGCAACACAATTTATTTCCACTATGAATGGATGTAATACATAATAGTAGTGAAAACCTTGGGTCTGGCACATACTGACATGATGCAATGTTGATGAAATTCACCTTCAAACCATTGTTCAATAAAGTGTAAAAAGTATGATATCATGCAATGTAATTACATTTCCAATTTCAAAATCTTTTATGTATATTCTTTTCAAGAAGAATGGATTTTTGTCTGTAAAAATGCAACCATTCCCAGTGATTCCACAAAACTTGTAGGTATATTTGCTACAATTCCCTTTTTTTCCCTGCTGCAATAGGACTGGTGTGTGCTTTAATTTGTACCTCCTGGAGTGTGTGTGTGTGTGTGTGTGTGTGTGTGTGTGTGTGTGTGTGTGTGTGTGTGTGTGTGTGTGTGTGTGTGTGCGTGAGTGTGTGTGGATGGTTGGCTTCCTAGCCTGTGTCTAGCCTTTGCTGCACAGTCCAGGGCTCTGAAGCTGCCCCGCGGCCACCATTGTCCCCGGTCTCCACAGCCCAGTGGCCACAGATGTTCCCCGTTTGATACCATGCTCCTCTCTTACACACACACAGACACACACACACACCCTACTTCTATAAATGTGTGGGTGGCCAAGCGGGGCGCCCTGTTGCGTGCCACACTCGCACATCATTGGCCGCCCTGGTCCCGACACGTGACGCAGAGGAGGGGGAAGCTATCGCATCTACAGTTTTAATCCTGCCACCATGCATAATGGAACAGAAGTAGCCCCAAGTGGAGAACGAGGCTTTGCATGAGGAGGTGTTCCTAAAGGGATCATGGGAAAACCAAGTATGAGAAGATAGAAAGAGAGCACACAGAGATGTTGCTCAAAGTACCTTAGGGTATGAAAGAAGACTTTGGAGGGGTAAACTGACATCTGTCCTTCGTTTCTCTTCCATGCCTGTGTGTGTTTGTCTATAGGTGTACACTGTATGTAAAGCATGAAAGAGATTAATCTGGAGACCACAAACAGACCATCTAAATTAACTACAACAATGTATGTCAGGACATCATAACTTAAGTAAAACTGCATAGATGGTTGATCTGGTATTTAAAAAAACACATGAACATTTTGTTTTTGTCTTCTTTTTTTTTTTTTTTTTTTTTTTTTTTTTTTTTTTTTTTTTTTTTTACCAACATTTAACAATCAGCTCAGCTCAGGGTGCATGAACAGACCTGAAAAGCTTTTGGTCTGAATAATCCAAGGAAGTACACCATTTTCTTCTCTTTTAGCAAATTTTTATGGGGTAGTGTTTTATACAAATTCTCTCGTTAACTTACAAATGAAACTGTATTAAAAATGTACCCTCCTGTTTATTTTCTACCTTAATCAGTAAAATACAAGAGGAACACTTTAAATTTTTACTTTGTTGCTAAGAATAACAAAACATGCCTAGTACTTCACATAGTTTCTGATGTATTGGTCATGGAGGTTCAGTTTTAACCAGTTAAACAACTCACATTCTTTGTTTGCTGTCCCATTACAGGGAGATAAAAGCACAGCAGTTTTCTTTGAAGGCATACAAACATTCTCTAAAGAAACATAGTTAAGTGATAGGTGATATCGGTTCACTGATCCTGGCACACGAGAAACCGAGCACTGATGATTTTATCCAATGTGATGGATATGGAACTCGCAATACAAGTTTTCTGTAATACGAATTCACATGCACACCCTAACATAATACTCACATATAAAAAAAACCCAGACATATTGGCAGATGAACAGTGGTGAATATGGAGTACATGTTGAACAGAAACAAAAGCACTGCCATTTGCTCCAGCTTTAAGACACCGCCTAGTTTTAATCAAAATCCCGCACAGGAAGAACACTTAAGTTGCTTAATCAAAGATCAGCCTGCTCGGTATTAATAATAGAGCAGAGGACTGAAATGGAGTTTTACTTATTTAAGACTACACTTTTTGTCCTCATATACTTTTAGAATATATTGGATCTGGCAAAAGTAGGGATTAAAACCAAAAAGCCTCAGAAACTCATACATGTTTACATAATGTTGGGAAAGTATTCGTATCTCTTAAATTTTATCACATTTTGTCATCTTCCAACCACAGACCTCAATATTTTATTGTGATTTTGTGTGATAGAACAACACAAAGTAGCATATAATTTTAAACTGGAGGAAAAGTGATACATGGTCTTTTGTATCGTATTGGTCTGTGCATTTGTATTCAGCCCACATATATTGAATATAATCTTTAATTATTTAAATAGCAAAACAAGCTTTTTAAAATCTTTATATGGAGGTATTCAAAATTATCACTACTGTTTTCCTTTGCTTTTCAGAACTGACATTAATGTATGAAAAAGAAAAAAAAGAAAAAAGAAAAGCTGTTGTATGAAAAAGAGCAATGACATTTATGCACTAACAAAAAAAATTGGAATGGTGATGAAATCATAACTGTTCATTAAAATGTAGGGCTCTGGAGTGCAACCAATTTGGTTGCAAACGTGACTTCTCAATAGTGCACATGTATTAAATCTCAGGTCGCACTGGTGCAACCAGTTGTTAAGGGTAAAAAACCAAAAACCTCCATGACACTGAAAGTCCTGATAGTCTCTCCGAGGTTCAGACCAGACACACATTAGGCCCATATTGTGATCTGAACCAATCAGAGACAGTAAGGGATGGGATTCCCCCTCTGATTGGCTGTGGTCCAGCTTTCCATGTACATGTCTAGGTCTGTATCCTGCAGTCAGAGGTGAGTAGGCCAGACTATAAACAGAGGGGATGAAGCGCAGCCGAGGAGAGAAAACATAGAAAAGTTAAGGTCTGAGCCGTCTGAAAAACCATTGCCAATTCTGTGACATGGAGCCATCAACCTCCAAGGTTATGTCAATCTCGGGTTTAGAAATGGTATCAGATAATGAGTCACATATGATCGACTCCCAAGCCAGAACCTCTGAAATTAAACAGGGGAAATGTCTAAGTTTCAAAGACAGCAGCTTGACCAATTTCCCTGGCTAACAACAGTAAAGCCAAAAATATAATGTACTGCATTTACTGCATTTGAAAGAGTCTTGTGCCAAGGTAGTTATCCAATTTGCTTCCCCTGCATCAGGAGTGCACACTGGGGAAGTAGCACAGGTCCAGTTGACTTCGTCTCAATTCCAACAAACTAGATGTGAAAATAGTGATGTTTTATCAAACAAACCAAGAATGTCTGCCTAATAAGAGGACAATCACGTCTGTGTGAACTCGATTTATAAATATTTACACTCAATATAAGTCATTCACAACCAGGAAATGGCTCTGATGTCTTACAAAGTCCTATTGGCTCTGATTGTTTCATGTCGCCAACAGTTTTATCTGCTGGAAACAACAACAACAACAAAAAACACTTTCCTGAGTTCGTCACTGAAAATGGATGTCGACTACTTCTATAAAACATTTTTATAGCTGGATAGACCACATGAATGAATCGTATTAAACACAAAATGTAGTAACATAAAAACTGAATACAGTTACAACCAAAATTATTCATTACTCTGGCAGATCTAGATTTAAAGTCATTCAGTCAATAAAATGAGACAGGTACTGGCTGTGCTCTTGATGCAGGGAAACAAATTCTGTCAGAAATAACTACCTTGGCATGACACTGGCAAGACTGGTTATAAAACATTTTGGATTGAAACACTGAAAAAGCACAATGTATCTATGAAACACATTACATGGGAGAAAACAGATCATCAGTAGAGGCTGAGATGATAATAGAGTTTAGTACTGCAAAAGAAAAAACTTCCCTTCACTAAGTTCAAGTCTGAAATATTTTTTTTATAAGAAAAATGGCATGAACGTAATGAAATGTCTAGTTTGAGTTGTCATAAGATGTTTAGTCCTTAATACGTCTTCTAATTTAGGTTTGCTTTTATTTCATTCATCTTGAGATTCCAGCTCATAGAAGCTCTTTAAACACTCTTTATAAAGAAACGTAAAAATAAAAGATAAAGAAATTTATGTTTACTAGATTGTTAATCAGTCATTTACAGGTCAATATTACCTTAATTTTACAGTAATTTAAGAAAAAAAAGTCAGCCTGTAAAACTGCAAAGTTAAATAATGTGATGTGATTGAAAATTTGGGTGCACCTAAATTTTATGCTGGTGCACCTAAGAAAAAAGTTAGGTGTACCAGTGCAACCAGTGCAAAAAGTTAATCTGGAACCCTTATTTTTTTCTGTCAACCTAACCACATATGACTGTTGCAATTCAAATTCTTATATGTGAATATAAGCTTACTATGTCTTCAAACCACATATACAATATCTAGTAGTTTGTATGTCTTAAAAAATATAAGGTCTTCTCCAGAGCTAACTGTTTGCAGTAATAAGGTTTTCTCTTACTTTACAGCACAATGATCAGTCATCATATCATATAAATTCAGTGTGTAGGTAAAAGAGCTAGATTGGCCTATGGTTATACTTGTGAAAAAATATTAAATTGGAATATTTTTAGTGCTCTTGTAATGTATCCAAAAATGGTCTGAACCGCACTGACTAAAGGCGTATCAACCGTGTATTCTTAGCTAATGAAGCTAGTAGAAATTTAATTCCCTCCTTTAGATTTATGAGTGCTCTTAAACATCACCTACACTCTGTTGGTAAGCACCTGGTTTGAACAGTAAAATGTATTTCTTGCAAATCTGCTCCAAGTTTCAGTTACCTTTCAGAATGATTGACAGTACATTCCTGCCACCTGTTTTCGTGCAGCACCTGACTAATAGGGGCCCTTTTTTGCACACACACAATCGTATAACTCAAACTGTCAGATTATGTATACACCTCAACCTTCCCACACACTTATTCCATTTCTAATTCCGCACACCAGCCACTCAACTGCTCCCAGAGAGGAACAGAGAACACCTCAAAACATCACACCTGCCTTCCCCAAGGGCAACATGGTTTGGGAAAATATCTGAGGAAGGCTTGAATTCCTCTCTTTTGACTCCTTATATACAACTTCGCTATATATTTTTGGAATGTGACCCAAGAGGTCAACCTCTTGTTTAAAATTACCATGTGACATGATTAGATTTTCTTCTAAGTAGTTGCCAAAAACAAAGTGCTTAATGTGTAAAATTATAGTTTCCATGAAACTGTTGCTATTTTTAAGAGTGACCTACATCCTGCCTGAATCCCATCAAAACACTGCATATGCACTGTATGGTTCAACTCAACAAAGGGTTTTTTTTGTTTTGTTTTTGTTTTTTAAGACTGTCTTTAACATAATCTCTGAGGCACAGCTTTAAGATATCCACCAGTCTCATTTAAATTATAAATGTGCATTTTCCTAGGGTTAATATCAACAACTTGAGTTTCAGACACAAGGTTTTATCTCTTAATTCCTGTGACACAAAAGCCAAAAGAGAGGAATTGAGAGAAAATCAAATATTGTCTAAAAA
This sequence comes from Anableps anableps, assembly GCA_014839685.1. Classification (NCBI taxonomy): domain Eukaryota; kingdom Metazoa; phylum Chordata; class Actinopteri; order Cyprinodontiformes; family Anablepidae; genus Anableps; species Anableps anableps. The sequence continues at coordinate 20,973,157 of CM026082.1, forward strand.
AGCATGTCTGGTCATGGCATTTCAGGACTAAGATCTAGGAACCTTAAGACAAAACATGCAGCTGTTACACAGGATTACTGAAGAGAACCTGGGCAAACAATAACCTGTGCTAATACACTAGGAGAGCGATTTACACGGAGACAGTTACAATGGACATGTGTGGTGTGAAGATAGGCAGGCATCGGCTAATTAGCTCAGTAAGAACAGCCTATTGTTATAGCTTCAGAATGACTACACCTCAATCAAGCCTCACTTGGAGATGGCTGCAGACTGGGCTTGATGTGGCTGGGCTATTGTTGAGCTAAATGCTATTAACTTTTAAGCCAAGCGACACATAAAAGTGAAGCTGGTGTAAATTACAATTCCCCTACACATAATCCACTTGCTGATGGAAGACATTACAGCGGCCTTGTGTCTTGACAACAGATTATGGCGACAGCTTTAGCCTACCCCACTTGCAAAAAGGGGAAACCACAGGATTTCTGTCTTTATCCGACCCATGCCTTCTTCATCTTCTTTCTTTCCCTCCCTCCCTCTTCAACTTCCTCCTTTTCTGTTCTCTCCTGATCTTGCAGTAGTATTCACTATGTGCCAATGGTTCATGCCTGCAGGGGGGCCACCAAATCCATTATCAGGTAGGACAACAGTTTCCACACTGTTTCACTCGCTCTGTATACTATATGGAGGGAGGAAGGCATTGAAAAAAGGAAGAAGGAAGAAATGAGGGGGAAGCTGGGGCAAAGCTAGCTTTTCAAACCAGATTATGAGCCAATTGAAACATAAATGAAACAAAAAAATAATAGTTACAAATGAGAAGCTTGTTTTACTGTCATCCACTACCTTGACCAAAAAAAAATCATACTTTCTTAAACGTTTTCATATTTAGTCATGTTGCACTCAAAAGATGCATTTTGTACCAAATTCCACACTGTGTATCTCATATGATGGACCAAAACAAAGTAGAGCTAAAATTACTAAAGAAAATAAAACATGATTTACAAAGTTCTTAAAAGCTTAAAATCTTACAAGTGTGACATGCACCTTAACTACCACCCCCCAACACTTGCAGTATCAAGCAGCTTTTCTTCCAGTATTGGAGTTTTATTAGCACCATCCCTCCTCCCATCAGGATGAAGCAGCATTTCTGTCCCTGATGAAAACCTGATGTGAACCTACATGCCTTAATTGCCTGTCACTTTGCTGCTAATACATCTGAATTTCCACATTGTGGGACAATAAAGGGCATTTATTTTCTTTTCTTTTCTTTTTTCAGTTCTATTCTAAAAAAAAGTATGATGCTGACACCTCTATGTTTTACCATGGGGATGATGTTTTCAGGGATGTGGACAGTAGGTTTTTCTCTAGCTATAATTTTTTGCATATAGGCCACAAAGTTAGATTTTGGGCTTATCTGACCTGTGCACCACTTTCCACATATTTGCCTTGTCCTTTGTAATTTGTGGAAAACTGCAAACGGGAGTCCTTATTGCCTTCTTTCAAAAGCAGTTTTCTTTTTGCCTCTCTTTTATAAAGCAAGGTATTCTGGGGTGCAAAACTAATAATTGTTGACTCAATAGATTACTCCCATTTGAGCTGTGGATCTCTGCTGCTTATTCAGAATTGCATTGGGCCTCTTGGCTACTTGTCTGATTAATGCTGCTTTATCCATTCACTTTTGGTTGACCACAATGTCTTGGGAGGTTGAAGTTGTGCCATACTTTCTCTGTTTTCAGATGATGGATTGAATAGTTCTCCCAGAGATACTCAAAGCTTGGGGTATGGTTTTATAACCGAAGTCTGCTTTAAGCCTCTCCTCAGCTTTCTCCATGACATGCGTTGTGTATCTGTTGGTTTTCATGATGCTATTTCTTCACTGATGTTCTCAAATAATCCTCTAAAGCATTTAAAGAACAGTTGAATTTATGCTGACCAAAAATATCACATAGATCTGGGATCTATTTATAAGATAACTTCTCAAGACGTTAGGTTGCACTGGATTTCATTAAGGTGTAGGCTTATCAGAGTAAATGGGGCCAAATACATATGCAAACTTCACTTTTCAGATTTTAATTTCTTAAAAAGTTTTCTTTCCACTTTACAATTCTGTACTTATGTGTCTAAAAAAACAACATCATTTGGGGTATTAACATGACCAAATGGGAAAAAAGTTAATTGATTATGAATACCTTCGCAAAGCAGCATATATATTGATACTGTATATATGTAGTGTACTTGGGTCTTTAATAAAGGGAACGCAGAAAAGGATTTATGTGTATGTTCGCACCTTATTTTCAGTTTTAAGTTAATTATCAGTGTGGCATGAAGTAATAAATCACAGAGACAAGTCAGCACAAAAAGTCAAAGAGACTCAAGATTTTCTGTGTGTGTAATTCATTTCGACACCTGAGCAGCGCCACATGCTACCTGCACCACTTCAGAGAAGAGACTCAATGAAGCATAATTAATGTCAAACTGTTGTCCGTTTCATGCTGGGAACTAGATGTCAGAGGATGTAACAATGCTTGGAAGAGAGGCTTCGGACAACTTAGCTTATAAAGATAAAACAGCTCCTCTGTTTATTCCAGGTGCATGTCACTGCATCAGTAGAACAAGCAAAGCAGATCCTGATGGAAATGTTGTAGTTGGTTGTTGCTGTTTTGGTGCTGCAGTGAGCTGTGCATGCTGAGATACAAGGAAAACGGGAGCACCACTGGCAACTGACAACATTTACTAACACTCACAAATATGCACAAGTACAAGCACATTATACACACTAAACAGAAAAACTAAAGGCCAAATGTAGCTGTAGTGATGGCCAGTGTGCCAGTCTGAGCGTGAGTGTATCTAATTCACGACTAATGCTGTCTACCCTCCAGGTCCGCTGTCCTTGGCTGCCTGCCACTCTCTGAGTACTCACTACACTCCTTTAAAAGCCTTTCAAGGAAAAGTTCAGGGGCATAAAGCAACACAGAAAAACACATATAAAGAGAAAGAGAAAAAAACACTCTTACCATAAAAATATAGGTATATAATCAGAGCAATGTCTGAGTAACCAACAATGTCAGAGTGCTATAAAGCAACAGTTAGTCTTCTCTAAATCTATTATACTAAAGATAACGAGGCTCTGTCTGTTTATAACCTGAAGGAACAGTCATAACCTTTAGGCAATAAGGCCTAACCTGAAATTTACCACCTTCGACCCCTAACCTTTGACATCTTCACTCACTCTTTTGCTGCTAAATATTCTGTTCTGCAACATGCAATTCTGTTATCAACCTAGCTTGAACAAATTCTTTTTTGTTGCTCTGCACCATCCATTTTCTTGAAGCTGTAGCTAGGTTTTCACTTTTTATTCACACATTATTATAAAGATGAGATCTAGATGTGAACACTGCTTATGGCCCTCAGGGCCTGTAGCTTAGTGACATTGTGCTAGAGGCTTTTGCTTATGAAACCTGATGCCTGGAGGAAAGCTTACAGATAATCGGGCTGGGCCGGCTGTATGAGGTGGGGGTAGCAGGGTTTGAAAGTCAGAATAGAGTAAACAAACCAGCCAGGCCTGCATGGCTTGCTCTTGTGAGCTGTTTGGATCACACTGACAATACATTCACTCCTTCAGATATAACGTTCTAATAATGAAGCAAGGGCATTCTCAAAGAGATCGTAAGTACAACGCTTCAGGTTACAGAAAAAGAAGGACAGGTCTCAGTGACAAATATTTGTTACTATTTGAATGTGTGACTGATTTGTAAACATTTTTCTTTAGGTCTTTAAACTTAGTCATGAGACAGCAAAAACCTTCAATGTATTTTATTGGGATTAAATATGATAGCCAAACACAAAGCATAGTATATTGTAATGGTTTTCACATTATTTATTTCTAAAGAAGCATTTGAAAAGTTTGACCTGCATATAACTACCCCAATGCCCCTAAATAAAATTAGCTACACTGGGATGGTTAAGATCAAAACATTTTTTAAATATTATAAAGAAGCCCAGTCATATTTTAGACATTTATCCAATTAAAGCTACAGCAGTATGTAACTTTGATCAAAACAATGGTTTTTTTTTTTTTACATATTTGTCCCTATGTCATGACATTATAAAATAAGACATATAATCTGTGAAAAAACTGAGCTCCTCTGCCTTTTCCCAGTACTTCTAGTGCTATCTAGAAATACACCACTCGGTCAGAAACAATCAATCGGAGCCAGGGGGAGAGTCTGAGCATTGTCAGTCGTGCTTGTGTACACAATGCTCACACCTTCCCCTTTGCTCTCTGTTACGCTGCAGCTTCTTTCTGACAACAGAGCCTGTCATTAATACTCAGGCTAGTTAGCATGGCGGCAGAGAAAGAGTTTTCCTGTAACAGAAAGTTATTTCTCTTCCATTAGCAAATTGAGCAGCACATACACAAGCGTGATTGGCAGCACTAAGACCTCCCTCCTAGCTCTGATTGCTTGTTTCTGAGCAGGAGCAGTACATTTTTGCATGTGGCAAGAGCAGCACTGGAAAGAAGTGGAGGAGCTTGAATTTTTCACACATCATCTGGCTCATACTGTACTGTCACGACATGGTGACAGTTTTAACAAATAAGTAAAAAACAAATTTTTATAAAAGTTACATACTGTTGCTTTAAGACAAGAAAATTATAGTTAACAACTATCACCATCCAGTTTAGCTGTGCTTGAGCTATTTTGCACAGAATAATGGGTCATGTGCTACTTTGAGTTGTATTATTAACATTAAATTACATTCAAACACATTAATGTTTACGTCATAAAATTTGAACGAAAACAAGGTATATGAATACTTTTGCAAGACACTGCATGTGAACAGGAGAAATTATTTTAAATCTTAAAAAAAAAAAAAAAAAAAAAAAAAAAAAAAAAAAAAAAAAAATTCAGTTATAATCATGATACCGACACAAACTATCATTTCATGTCGGTTTTTGCAGATTAAGCACTAAAGATTGATTTTTGGAGGTTAATGAACACACTTGTCAATGTGTTTTCTTCCAAACTTATGTAAGTCCAAATGTCTGCTCACATGTGCACATATGAAGCAAGACAGATGAGGATGACAGATGTGAGTTCATTTGTGCATGGGTGTATGACTGTGTAACAGGAGTGTGTGTGTGGGTATTCATGTGGGCATGACAGAAAAAATGTTGAAGAGAGATGGGAGCACAGTGACGGCTCTTTGAGATTCATCAGTCTCCCCATCACTGCCTTCATCTCTCCTTCCCTTCTCCTTTCCTAAAGGCACAAACTCTGCCAGTTGTCACCTTAGAGTATTGCAGGCCTGCTGAAGCACTCCACTCCTCGGGAGGAGAATGTCAGCCCAGGCTCGGGGCAGTTTTGACAAACAGAGTATATATTGATACATGATAAAGTATGCTAGAAATCACCCGACTGCTGAGGGCTACTATAGTTTTAATATCATCATTTGAATTAACAAGCATTCTGTGGAGAAATAATGAGCTTTCATTATTCAGAACATCATCCTTACCCCGGCGGAGACTCGCAGGGCTATTAGTGCTTGAGAACTTAATGAAAAGAAGATAAAGAAGGTTTGAGATAAAAGTTTGAATGGCCACACTCAGTAACCAGAGTTAAAATTTAATGTGGCCCCAGTGGATGACGGATGAGCTTCTTATCTGGGGCCTGGGGAATGGGTAGACAGGGGATCCGCTTTGGAAGGTGCCATTCTGGGGGTGGTGAAGAATGGGTATTCTTCGTGCTTTTTCTGACAGGCCCTGTGTAGTGTGCCAACCAGTGTGAGACCCAACACCCCTTTTGGAGGAATCTTTGCCAACCCTCAGACAGCTACATTTTTACATTACCTTAACAAGACATTTTAAAGTAAGGATTGAACACACTAAATTATCTTGGGCTGAGAAAACATTTTGCCACACTTCACATCCCATCTGTAAGCCAGTGCACAGGTTACATAATAATGACTAGTTATCACTGAACAAAAAGTGTGGAATTTGGTACGCAAATTAAAATTGTTAGCAGATTTTATCTAATCAACAAGGGGGCAAAACTATAAACAAAGGCTCATGTGATTTGTTTTACTAGAGTCCAAGGTAGACTCTAAAATCAAAATCAAGAATCTAAATGTCATGTGACTGTTGAAATTGTCTTGTTGATATCCTGTTCTACTGGTGTCCAGCGCATAACATTCTTGTAAATGAGATTTTTAATCTCAACAAGCTTTTTTCCTCGTCCCCCCACTATATTTAGCAAGATTTAGAAATGATGTCCCCAACTTTTAAACATAGTCCATAAAATGCAATTAGGTGAAGATCAAGGCCTAATATAGATACCAAATTGTTTGCTTGCTTTATCCATACCAAAAGCTGTTTTGATGTGTATTTGGGAACTCCAAAGTTCAAAGTTTGACTCCACTGATCCAATTAGTCAAGAGTTTTTGCAACCACTTAGGAATGACCACAGCTCAAACCTTTGACAATAATTTTGGAGAGAGTTTTAATTTTTTTAAAATCTTTTTTAAAAATTAATTTAGTAGTTGGGTATCATGGGAATGATGTTTACAATTTTTTATTGAAAAGGCATTTGATCCAGGGACATGGAAATAAAAGAATGTCATTCCACATGTAGGCAACACCATTTGAGATTATAACTTTTTTGATGAGGTTTGTATTTTTATGAATATCTATTTGGCTAAGTATGGTATAGAGAAGTTGAATGTTATTGTTTACATCCAGAAATTTCGTGCATGTGCACAAAGCTGGAGGGCAAAAAAGATGATTCTTTCACTTGCCATCCATAGCCATGCTGCCGCGGTTGAACAATTCCGTTAACAAAATGAAACCTGGAGATGTAGGTCTTATTAATTTAGATCATTTTTGAATGGAGGATTGAAAGAGGTACACAGTGTAGCTAACTATATTTATCTCACCTGCAGGCGCCAATACTATGCACTGAGTCATGTCAGTCAACCATACTGTTTTGATGCGGGATGTGCATAAATCTGTCACAAAAATATTTGTAAAACCCTTGTTTTTAATTAAAGAAAATCGCTGATGCTTTGATATGTAAACTATGTATTCTACCTAGATGTTAATTTATAAACAGTTTGGTTTCTCACAGTTCTGTCAAGATGCAAGAGAGGACTAAATAAATTTCTTTTTTGTATTGGATAATTAATTTATTTTAATAATAATTGCAGCTGTAGGAGCTATAATTTGTTATATACTTTATGAAATATTTTATCCTATTTGATGACTGTTGTTAATGTTGTAATGTTCTACAAACAAACGAGGCATTTAGTCCAGTTTTAGTCGTTTACTGAACTTTCAGAAACTACAGCATCTGCAGTGTGCCATAGCAAAGGGAAAATAATGCAATTCTGTGAAGAACAACTCAAAACCTCTCGTATTCTTCTTTTTTCTTGCTCTCTGTCAGCTTTACATTACACGCAGACCCTTTCCCATAGTAACCGACTGACAACAGGTCCACTAGCTGTCAGAGCTAAGGTTACGTTCAAGTGTATCAGGATTCAACACCAAAAAAACACACAAACATTTTCCACACAAAGAACAGAACATTCAGTCTGTTAAAGTATTATGTTTTTAGGCTTTATGTATATTTTGTGATTTTCAATAAGTGGTTGCCTGAACATAGTGGTGGTTGATTGGCTAATTTAATCACGTCCTCCACTGATGATCTGTCAGAGAGTAGGGGTGTGGGTCACCTTTTTCTTTTTTTTTTCTTTTTTTTTTTTTTAACTGAGCTGAAACACACCGAATTTTGCAGAACATGTACATGTTAAGCTTGTCAAAGTCAAGCTAGCATAACTGACCTACTTCACTCTCCCTTGTTTTTTTCTTTTTTATATTAAAACATTTTACTGACCTGTGAAATATGATACCTTTGGACCTTGTTATCTAGTTGTCATAGTATTAACAATTAATAGCAAAACACTGTATCCCTTTTGTTTTATATATCACGGGTACATTTAAGATTTAGCGTATTATGTTGACAACCAATGGTAGTCACCATCGGTTAGCAGTTTTTTGCTCTCCAGCAGGGAGCTGGGGTCAGGGATCTTGCGCACGTGACGTCATGTTTCAATGTGTCTGTAAAATGAAGTTTAACATTTTTACTGAAACGCCATTGAAACAAGGGACATTGCGATACAATGTGATTCCACATGTAAACTTTACAATATGAGAAGATTTTGGTAATTTTTTTTATGTATTATAGATGTTCTATTAATTTATTAACTTAGCTCTGTGTGACATAAAATGGCATTTAACAATTTGCTATTGAAAAAGCATTCCATCTAGAGTCATGGAGATAGATGCATATTATTGCAGATGTAGACCCGATAATCTGAGAATATTTTGGTGATTCCTTGATAAATTATTGATTCTTTTGAAATTATTTTTTAAATTTAGGTCTGTATGTTCTAAAAGGGAAGTTAACTTTTTTTTTTTTTTTTTTTTTTTTTACCAGTAAACTCTTCAACTTAGGTACATTGAAGCAGAAGCATGATTCCACATGTAGACATGACTATCTGAAAATATTTTGGTAATTTTCTGATGAATAATGGATTTTGAAAAAAAAATATTACATTGTATTTGTATAGTGTTAAATGGAGGTTAGCAAATTTTTTTTTGAAAAATATTGAATCTTTGGACATGACGAAAGCTTGATGGTATTCTATATGTAGACATGACCTTCTGAAAAATATTTTGGTAATTTTAGTCATAAAATATTGATTTTTAATTAATTTATTAATTTTGGATGGAATAGTAAAACTGTTAGTTAATAATTTCCTATTAAAAAAGCATTTCATGTAGAGACATTTGAATAAAGGAATATGATTCTGTGTGTACACATTACCATCTGAGAATATTTTTGTAATTTCTTAATTAATTGTGAGTTTTTGAATAATTAATTTGGGACATTAAGGTATAAAATGGCAGTTAATTTTATTTGAAAAAAAACTTGATGTAGGCACATGGAAATAGAGAACTGCATTTCATATTTACACATGACCATTTGAGAATATTTTGGTACTTTTCTGACGAAATGTGAATTTTTCATTACTTTATTAATTTGGGTAATCTTGTTACAAAATCAAGGTTAACATTTTCATTGAAAAGTACTGAATTTATGGACAATCATTAATTAAGCTTAGGCCAAAATTTAGTCTGGAAGACTCTTATCAGACTCACCTGGATCATCTACTGCTGTGCCACGTACCACGCTGCAGCCAATCGACGTCGGGTCTGCGCCCTCACGGAAGCCAATCATCGCGCATGATCCCATTTCTAAAGCTCCTCATCCATGGTTCCTTCTTCATCCCAGTTGAACTTCCACCCACTTCTGCCCCGTCTCTTCCCTCACTCTCTCAGACTCCTCTTGTCTCCCTCCGTCCTCTGGCGTCTACTCCACCACCAGTTTCCGGGCCCCGGAGGGGAACACTTCTCTTATCCTTGTCCTGACCTGTTCATCCAAGCTTATGGCAATTCACAGCATCCAAATCTTCTGCCAGGGTCCAAACGCCAAACAACTTATCTCATTTATGTCAATGAAAACTTTCTAATTGCAACTTTTTCTCCGTGTTAGTCTCTCCAGGTTGTTATATTGAAAAGACAGTGGTGTGGTTAGTAGCACTGTTGCCTTGCAGCAAGAAGGTCCTGGATTCGAATCCCAACCTGGGGCTGCACCGATTTTGCATGTTCTCCCTGTTCTCTCAGAGTACTTCAGCTTCCTCCTACAGTCCAAAAACATGACTGTTAGGTTAACTGGGTAGAGTGCCTTCTCTGGGTTGGGGAGGAGGTCCTGCCCCAAGGAAAGGAGTTCATGTATCTCAGAGTCTTGTTCATGAGTGAGGGAAAAATGGAGTGGGAGATTTATAGGTTAGTTGGTACAGCGTCTGCAGTGATGCGGGTGCTGTACCGGTCTGTTGTGGTAAAGAGCTTAGTCAAAAGGCGAACTGAGAGCTTAGATTTACCGGTTGAACTATGTTCTCACTCTCATTTATGGTCATGAGCTTTGAGTCATGACCAAAAGAACGAGATCACGGATACAAACAGCTGAAATGAGTGTCCTCCGCAGGGTGTCTGGGCTCTCCCTTAGAGACAGGATAGGGTGAGAAGCTTGGTCATTTGGGAGGGACTCACAGTAGAGTCACTGCTGCTCCATGCCAAGATGAGCCAGTTGAGGTGGCTTGGGCATCTGATTAGGATGACCTTGATGCCTTCCTGCTGGTGAGGTGTTCCGGGCACGTCCCACTGGAGACCTGGAGTGCTGGATAAGTGGAAGACAATGGATGGATGGGTAGATTTTTATTTAAATATTATTGTTTTGTAGAAGTAAGCTCCAACTTTGGAGCAAAGAAGAAATGCTAAATAAAAAAAAAGCTTTATTCATCAGAAATCTCACCACTATAATCCTATGCAGAATGGCAGCACAATTTTAATTCTCTCGGCCTGTGGTGAGCCATTTCTTAAAAACTAAATATTTCTTTGTTACTTACTTTATTTTCAGTGTATTACATAACTGAAACGCTTTGAGTTGTCAAGAAATAGAAACAAAAGCCAAAACACATTTTCTCCTCCTCAAGCTAAGCTAATACCACTGGTATGCAGTCAGTCAGTGTCCAGGTAGAATCATCTATTTGCTTCAAAATATAGAAGTAGAACTACACACTGACACACTGGTAAAGTATAACTACACACATTTAGAAAACCACAAGTTAAAAAAGGCATCAGCAGCCACTCATGGAGTCCCTCTGCTTGATGCTGTGTTTGTCCCAAGGGCCTTAAGGGAAGTATGTTTGCTTGCTGAACCATTGTGAAGTCTCCAACAGACATGTCTAGTTTGCTGCTGTGCCGGCCTGTGCTCCTCTCCGCTGGAGGAGATCTCTGTGAATGGGAGGGGAATGCATTGATTTGATGAATGAGTGCATATTTGTGGGAGTACTGGTGGCCAATGTGCAGTCTGGTGTAAGAAGTTATTTTTGCCACCGCAACTTGACAACAAAGCCTTCAGCTCCAAGAATGCAAAAATCACAGCTCAGAAGAGTAGTGAGCACAGATGTTAGTTTCTCATGTTGCAGTTTACTGGTGTGTCATAGGATTTTTTATATCATTTGTTAGTTAAACATAGTAATATTGTCTGCATATTGAGAATGTTTCCACAGATCTGTTGATCATATTTACATATTAATTAACACCAAATATGCTTGGTAAAATTAACATCACAAAGGGTCTCCCAAATGTATTCACACTGCTTGAATTTTTAAGCATTTTGTCAACTTGTAAGCATTAACTTTCATCAAAGGGACATCTGACTGGATAGAGGGCATTTATGAACATCAGTTTTTAAAGTCTTTTTGGTCTGGAGTTTGACTTGACCATTCAAACACATTTCCTTGTGTTTAGCTATTTTCATCTTCCCATCAGTTTGGACCAGATTTGATGTTGCTGCTGGAGTTAAGTATTCTGCAGCAGGATACTGCTGCCTCCCTGGCCCAGCTTGTCTGTTTATGTAGCTATGTTTTGCAAGTTTGGTCTTTCCATTTTTGGATGACTGATAAAACTTTCAGCTTAGGGTAGTATTTTATAACTTATTATGGTTAAAACTGCTTCTCAATGCATCCATTTCCTGTTTGGTGTGTTTATAGTTCTCATAATGTTTGTTTTGTGAGGCTCTCTAACCTCTGAGGCATTTACAGAACAGCTAGATTTATACTAAGATTGTATTACCTAAATGTGAACTTTGTTCACCAGTTAGATGACTTGTGAAGCCAATTGGTTTTACTAAAATAGTTTAGGGGGATCAGACGTATGGCAACCGAATACAACTGCACACCACACTTTCCAGATTTATGTTTATAAAAAGCTATCAAAACATGTTTCCTTCCACTTTACAATAATCCATTACTTTGTGTTGGTCATTAACATAAAATCCCAATAAATTACACTTAAGTATTTTTAAGCACTAATTTCAACAAGTTGACATTGTCCCTCTCCCTCTACCTATATCTTCATACATACATACATACATACATACATAGATACATACATATCCTGTCAGTATTCATTTTGGTCTCTTAAGCTGGGCAATATAAACTTTTTAAAATAACCAATTAATACCTCTCCCAGGGCAATAAACTTTGACACCAAGCCCAGGAGTTTTATGGATTAAAAAGTAAATATAATTTTATAGCATTTAACTCAACAATTTTTACTATTTGTACCCCTAACACGCTTCATACTTCAAAGAAGGTGTGTAATTTTTTTTAAGCACCCATAAAGAATTTTTATCGATAATGGCAACTCAATTTATAGCAGCCATATAACTTTAATTAAACACACACATATGTTTTACTGGTAGCACAACTCGACACAGAAGTATTACATTGTGGTCTGTTAAAAGATATGTAGGGGGGTCTTGCATGGCTAGGAACTATTTAGAGTTTAATGAGTTAGCTAGGATTTTGAGTTTAAAAAAAACAAAAACAAAAACATTGGGGCTATGAAATACCTGAAGGTTAATTCCAGTCAAATTCCAGTCAAAAATGTTTTATGTGGTTCTCAGTTCCCCAACACTAAAACAAGCCAAGACAAAAGGACTTTAATTCTCCATATGTATATTTTTTATTCTGATTTGAAGACAAGAGTAATTTAAGGATAACATTGACTTTTCTAATATATATTTTTTTGTTTTGGCACTTTTTTTTTTACTAAAAATATATAAATATTTTTTCTCATGTTCTATACCTCAATATTGTGATGGCATTTCCTGAACAAGCATCTATACTGACTGGTGACTGTTAGATGAGGTTTTCATCTAATCAATGCACATTTATATTTTTTGCTATGCAGTAGTTTGTTTTACACAAATAAACTACTTACATTAATGTTTCACAATGGGTTTTTCTTTCTTTTTAAGGAAGTTTACTTCTGCAAACTAAGACATCCAACAAAGTCAATAGCTTATAAATTTTTTTGAGACATTCCATTGTAAAGGAATATAAAGTCTCTAAAAGCACTTAAAAAGGGGTTGGTCAAATGTATGGCTTAAAGTTAAAAACAGAATTGAAAGGAATTCATAGAAGGCACAACAAGCTTTATTTACAGACTATCTGAGCCTTTTTAATTAAGTTCCGTTGCATCATTTTTATGGGACATGGCAAGGGTAGTTGGAGTGAAAGACTGGGGGATGGAGAGGAGTGTGGAATAGGTCCTGTACAAGTATTCACATGCCCTCAAAGCAGGCATACCTCATAAAAAATGGCTCTCTAATCATTTCAATGCAGCACTAAGGCAGCCAGGAAGATGGCTTGATCTGCATAAGCAAATACATATGCTCAAGAACAGGTGATACTCATGAAACATGGACAGATCCTGTGAGAAAATATGATACTGCTTTTTTTTAAAAAAGGGATGCTCAAGTGGCAAAAGAAGGTAGGAATGGCAGGAATAGTAATTTGGAGAGTTTAGGTTTGACTCGAAGTGGAGGGAAAAAGTAGAATCCATAAGAGCGGAAATTATGTAACAGCATCACATTTCATCGAAGAGGTGAATGCGCCTGACAATTGAAGACATCTCATTTAGATAACCGGAGTGGTAAGCCACTGTCATCTCAAGGGGAATCTTGCTCCTAATTTCCCCTGGAATCACAAACAGCTGTTGTTTAAACTAGATCACATCACTGTCACATGGCTGCAGGGGCTTGCAGTAGTCACTCGACTGCTACTCCGAACTGTCACTACCTACAGCCACTTTTAATGTTGATCAGTAGCAGGTATTGCAATGTTCTTGATGTCTCGTGAGACACTGAAGGTGTAAAAAAATTATAAAGAGGAGTCGGATTTCGAGAAATATTTTACATCATCAACAATGACATTTCAAAAAGCCACAAGCTTCCCGTCCTGCAAATGAAGAGATGGTCTTCTGTATTGTCTCTTCCTTTTCTCCTTCTATTTTCTAGCAAATGCTGCGTGGGCCCCATCTCTTCTTTTTTTCCCAGGATCCCATGCTTGTGCCATGTGCTGTTGCTGATTACAAACATATGGCTTAAATACTGCAGACAATCACCAGACATAACAACAAATGCAAAACGTGACACAGAATACTTTCAACAAACTTTTAGCCTTAAAATCCCTTCATGTTGTTCTGTAACCTAATGCTTGCAAGTCAACCCCCCGCCCCCCCATAAAAGATAATTCTATTTTGCATCATGAATATATGAACACAACATTGCCAAAGAGTGTGATCATCTACAGCTTATAACTTAAAATAAATGATCATCTTTGTAAAACTGTTTTTTGTTTGATTCCTTAGTTGTTTAAAGCATTTCAACCAATTTCAGCCAGTTGTCTGGCTGAAAGTTGTGACTCAGGCTACAGAGAATTCTTACTTCACACAAAGGAATTTTATTGGTCCCATTAAACAATCATTACCCACTGCCTTAGCCACAGTTGGGTAATTGCAACACCTAGATTGTAACCACACAGTCAACACTTATTGAACTCATTTACCAAGTACAATTTTGAAGCAAACTGTGATCACAACTTAATGTTGTGTTATACCTGTCAAGACATGATCTAATTTAAACAACGTTGTCATTGCTGTAATTCAGTGTTGCAAACAGAATTACTGTTTTTTCTGATACACATGATAGACATGTAACATGTTTTCACCCCAAAAATTATTTTATTGTAGCCAAGCTGAAAAAACAGCCAATATTTTAATTTCCGGTGTATTTATGATGTGTTTTAAGAACATGCAGTGCATTATGGCCCATTCCTACGGTGGCAGAGAGGTGCAAACACAAAGGAAACAGCAAAACGTGCAAACAGGTGTAAAAGTGCAACAAACAGTGAAATAAGCTGCAAACACATGGATGATGCAAACTCCAAAACACAAAGGCTACAGAAAAACGCTGCAAACAAAAAAATGTTGCTATCACAGAAAATAGAAGCAGAAACCAACAATTAACAAAACAAATGTAAACAAAAACTGCTGTAACCACAGACAAAATGCTGCAACCATAAACAAAATGCTGAAGCCACAGAAAAAATGTTGCAACTACAGACAAAACGCTGCAACCACAGGAAATAGAAGCAAAATGTAAAATGCTGCAAACAGCAAAAACAACTGTAAATATGGAAAGCTGCAAACTGTACTCTTCAAAACAGAAGTGCTCCAGACCACGAGGGGGAGTGTGGAGTAGGTAATATTACCTACGTAAATATCCTGATGTTTAATAATATTGTAAAACCTGCATGATTCAAAAAGACATGAAGTGTAACACACCTTTTCTTCCTTCCTTTCTTTCATCATTCTTACTGTGAGTCTGGTCCCATACAATTTGTTAGTTGACTGCCCCTAGTGGTCTGAAGCACTTCCGTTTTGAGGAGCAAGTTTGCAGCATTTCATACTTGCTGTTGTTTTTACTAATTGTGGCGTTTCCCCCCAGCTCCTAGTTCCTGTGGTTGTAGCAATTTTTTATTTTTTATTTTTATTTATTTATTTATTTATTTTGTGGTTGCAACATTTTGTTTATGGTTGCAGCATTTTTCGTTTGCATTTGTTTTGTTAATTGTAGGTTTTTGTTTCTATTTTCTGTGATTGCAACATTTTTTGTTTGCAGCGTTTTTCTGTTGTGTTTGTGTTTTTGTGTTTTGGAGTTTGCATCATCCATGTCTTTGTAACGCGTTTCGCCATTTGCTGTGCATTTACACCTGTTTTCTCTGCATTTCTCTGTTTGCTGTGTGTTTGCACCTCTTGGCTACTGTACGTTACCCCCGAGAGAACAGTTGTAACTGATACACATGATAGACATGTCAGGTTTGTAGGCTTCCTTGCTCACACACACTTTGTCAGCTGTACCCTAAAATTGTCCGTAAGATTGAGACAAGTGATATAAAATTTTTACTTGTTGTCCTTTGTAACTAAATAAGTGTTATGCCTCCAGTCACTGTTCAATGGAAGATCCATTTGTGCCCAAGCTTTAACTTCTTGGCTGATGTGTTAATATGTTGCTTCAATATTTCTAAATAAGTTTCTCTCCTCATGTTACCATCTATTTAGTGAAGTGCAGTCCCTCCTGTAGCAAAATAAAAAAAACAACACATAATGCCACCAACTCCATGTTTCATACACTCTTAATTATGTTAATTGTAATTAAACTTTTTATACTTATTATTTTATGTTTGGTAAAAAAAAATGGTGTCCCATTGCTAAATGAAATTAGTTGATTGTACTTTTCTACTAAAATATAGAATATAATGATCTTGTTAAGTAGAGATAACTAAGGACACTGTGTTTCTGAAGTGAAGAGGCGGGGCCTATTAGCGGTGCCGCAAATTACTTTTATAGCATACCCAGAATGCATCGCTGTAGTACTACAGCTTGTAAGAACTATAGCGTGTAGTTGTACAGTAAACAGTTCAAAATCTACTAATCTCCTGTGTGTTGTTTGACCGAAGCCCTGCCAGCAAAATCAGCAACAGAGTTAACAATACTCAACAACAAAACGGAAACCATGAGTGAAAGCTCTGTTCCAAAGAATCAGTTCCTTAAGTACAAAGCGTACGTGAGAAAATGTCTGTTACTACATTTAATCTCTTTATCATTTCTTTTTGCACATGCGATATTTTGTAATGTCAGTCATGCAATTAATTCGGGTAAGGTCCTAAGCCTAAGTAGAGTGCAGTACGTAAATGGTATATACTTTGCTTAGTTGTTTCGTATTTTGTGCCATAAAGTGCTGCATTCAACCAAATTTGAAAATAAAAAAAATAACTGAATGGGAGAATGTTATTAATACATTAACTATTTGCTTTATATGGCTATACAAGTTTAGCTTAAATGATAATTTTATACAACTCGGTAGAAGTTTATGTGCACTAATCAGTTTTAGTAAAGACTGCTAAATGTGTTTCCTCCATTGTACTGCAGCTTTAAGTTAACTAAACCTATTTAGTTTCATCATTGTGTAAAAACCAGAATGGTTTAAGGCAACATGTTTCCATTCGAATTTCTAGTAAAGTCAACTAGTTCGGGTTAAGAGTGTAGTTTCAATTGTGTTCTCAGGCTTGCAAAAATCTGTCTTTTTTTCTCAAGAGGTAACAATAATCATTGTAGCCAAACATCCAATTTTAGTTTCATCAAACCACAAGACGTGTCTAAAAATGAAGGTTTCTGACCCAGAGTGTACATGGCTTCTCTTTCTTTGAGTGTCCTTTTAGCCCATATCAGTAAAGACTTGTTTCACAGTGGATGATGACACCAGTTTCATCCAGCACCTTCACAAGTCTTCTGCTTTTATTTTGGGTTGATATTCAT
The DNA here is from genome assembly GCA_014839685.1 of Anableps anableps. Lineage (NCBI taxonomy): Eukaryota > Metazoa > Chordata > Actinopteri > Cyprinodontiformes > Anablepidae > Anableps > Anableps anableps. Next base: position 20,990,498 of record CM026082.1, read on the forward strand.
ATTTTAAACCAAAATGCATTCATTTCTGGGACACAGAACCTGTCTTGTACCTAACCAGTATGATTGTTGGACTTTCCATGCTATTTATACTTGCATATAAACATTTAAACAGAAGAGTGTGGTACCTTCAGACATCTGGAAATCCATCCACAGGCTATACCTACTTGTCTCTGCAGGGTCAAAGTTAAGGTGGTGCCTACCTTCAGGTGTCAGTAGGTGAGGGGTCAGTTATACCCTCGACAGGTTGACAATTCATCACAGGACAAGACAGAACCACACAGAATCATTCATGCACACACTCATTCTGAAGGGGAACTTAAAGAGACCAATCAACTTAACATTTACATTTTTGGACTGCAGGAAGAAGCTGGAGTTTCCAGAGAAAACCCATGCGTGCACCAGGAAAACATGAAAACTCCATACGGAAAGACCCTATGCTGGGATTCAAACCCAGAAACTCCTTGCTGCAGGGCACCAGAGCTAACAATTGTGGCACAGTGCAGCCTGTTTATTTTTAATCAGTGTGTAAATAGTTGCTTTTAGCTGTATGCTAAATGAAGCCTCAGACTGCAACTCTGCAAATAACTATAAAAAATATACTCCAATCAGTCTCAGGGACATAAATTAAATCCTTATTACTCTTAAATCTAAAATATTTAGGTCACATTTAGATACTATCTTTATACTCTAAATAGCTGAATTATTTTACTTGTATTTATACAAGAAAATGAGAGAAACTGAGATCAATTACAATTAAGCATCAGGAGACAGAAAGAAGCATGAATCTAAGGAAATGAATGTCTCCATTTATCCATCTCTCAGGGCTTTTATGTATGTAATCTTTAAATACCACCCACCCAATTCTTTTCTGTAGCTTATCTATTAGTGTCCTTCTTTAGAAAGGGGTGTGGACTAAATCTTTTACTCATTGATTATTTGAATATTCAGGCTTAGAATGTATCCAAGGCCGTTCCAGATCATTCCTCTTGAGACGAGAAGAGGTATGTTGTTTTGTGCATGGGTGTTTTATCTCATATATTTGCAGGTTTGAACAGCTACATTTTTCACATGCAGTTAATTATCAGTATTGTGCTAAACTAAGCTATCCACTGTTTTGACTGATACTGTAACATGTTACACTATCCTTTTATACAGCCCATTTTAATGTGGTTGATTTACTCCTGTAATTTTCAACGTTTGAACGGAAACCCCCCCCCCCCCTGCTCTTGAGTGTTGCTCATTGCCTTGCTATTGTGTGGCATCTGCTTGCTGAGTTGATCACAAAGTAAAAAACAAATCATCAGGTGAGTCAGAGGGAGCAGCATTCCTTCATCAACAATTCCACTGTGAGCCTGAGAGTTATCACACAGTTAGCCCGACAGACACACACACTCTGCAGGTGCGCCATAAATTAAGTGTATGAGTAACTGTCTAGAAGAAGAAATGAACAAAAACCTGTTCTAAGAGACATAAAATATCAACACACTCATTTCAAGGAGTTACCTCCCCCAACCTCAACACAAAACCATACAGACAGTAACAAAACAAAATGCCTTTACAGCTGTAGCGTATTTGTACAATTGTATTGTGTGTTTACAATAGCATAGCATATCAAACTTTTGATATGCTATGATACAATCAGGAAGGTTTTTAACTTGTGTTTTTTCCACAAAAAAGATTAGACAATAGAAGTTTTTTTTAGAATTTAGTTTATTTTCACTTTTTACCTTCTTAGACTGGTCACGTGTATTTCCGTTGCACATGTCTCTTCTTTTATTTGCAAGCTGCATTCACGGTATGCCTGCATGACTTTGTTCTGGGCCCTATTTATCCTAGGGATAGGATTGTCGTTTTTAAAACGAATCTCTGGTTGCAGTCACAGTGGAATGCGGCACACTGCACTTGCAAATTTGACAATCCAGTTCTTGGTTGTTGTGTGACAAGGCAAAAGGTCAGAGACTTCAAAGCCTGTACCAGCTTCAAAACAGTGTTCCGCAACTTTGACAGCTGCACAGTGTTTCTGCAGCAGATACCTGAGAGTCTTTGTGTGTGAGTGGAAGAGTTATGAATTGAGGAAATTTGGAAATTCTGTCTTATGATGACAATCTGCCAAGAAAAGAAAAAATACCATACCTTATGATGTGCCGACAGTAAAAACACTGTCCTAATCATGTTTCCCTATGCCCTTGCAGCAACACATTATGACTATAAGCAGTGGTGGAGAAAGTACTCAAACATTGTGTTTAAGAAAAAGTACAAATAAACTGACAAAAATGTACTCTAGTAAAAGTAAAAGTATCTCACTAACATTTTTACTTGAGTAAAAGTAAGTACTTGCTTTTAACAGTTTATACTTGGATTTGTGATTCTGTGCATTACAATTTCAGGGATGACCTGCAGAGTTAAATACCATTAAGCAAAATAAGAAAGAGGAATAATTACACCCTTGAAAGATTTTCATTTAAAACAAAGCAAAACCAATGTGTTGTTGAACTCCAGTAAACACATTCAAGTAAAAGTTGTCTGCCCAAAAAAAGGGACACCAGACACACCTAACAAAGGAATAGCAGACATTGATAATTTCCACTGACATTTCAACTCCAGTTTGTCATCAACTCCACAGTTAAAACATACTGTATATTCAACCTTGTAATGGGTCATCAGTAGTGAACAATATTTTAATTTCCTGACACCATTTTTCAAAAGCTGTGACCGAAAGTCATTTTTTTGAACTCGAATAAGTAATTGATTACTTTCAAACTAATAAATAAATTTTCAAAAACACAATGTAACGCAGAGGTTGCGCTAGACTTTTGTTTTGACTTTTTCATTTTGACTAACAAGTCAAAAAAAAATCCTGTCACATTCTATTTTTACCCAGTAATTTTTAAGATGATTGTAATGACTTTTGCATTTCATTTTCATTGTGTTTAATTAATATAATAACTTAAAAGAAATTTGACTTCACAATTTCATATCTGGCCTCTGTCTCTTTAAAAAACTCCTACTCTTTCTGACACTCTGCCTTCAGCACATCATCACAGCAGTCTTTCTCCACTGTATAATTTACAACCGTTCTTAGGAGCGTTGGACTGAGAAGTCGTTAGTATGATAAGCTCAGCAGACATGCAGTACCACCAGGTGTTTGCTAATTGTAGCTGCTGCTCGTCTGGTGGAGCTGTGCAGGGAAGGCGCAGGGGAGGGGTGCTCTGTGGGGCAGAATCTACTTGGCTGACAGGTTCAAAAAAATCTGAGTTTTGTACATGATAAAAAAGCTCACAGCTTCAAGCAATTCAAGAAGTGAACAATAGACTGACATACAGAAATTGGCACTGACTTATTTTATTCAAGAACTTTGCAAAGTCACATTGAACAAATTTTATTTATTTAAGACTCAAAGGGGGAATCTGTACATATGTTTTCTTGTATATAAATAAGCCTGTAACTTTAAGACAAAAAGAGAGCAGCTCTATCTCAATGGCAAGAAAAGGATTTGTCTCCCTTATCAAAGCAACACAGGGTAAGATTAAAGAGTCAAAATCCTTGTGTATATGTTTGTGTGTATGCGTATTTGTTCTGTGTGCCTGCCCCTGGATGTTGTCTCACCTTCTTTTCCCTCCCTCCTGTCACTCTCCCTGTAGTATCGGGAACTAGCTGCAAGGCTGTCCTTTTTAGCATCCATGCACACCACCATCTTAACCCCAGGAGCAGTTTCCATCAGTCAGTCCTTTTTGGAAGAGGCCCTGCCTCAGTATCTGCTTCCATTTATTTATTACTATGCAGATATTATCTAAAGTTAAGTTACACAAATCTTTTACAGAAAAAATGGAATCATTGAGCACCTTATTAAGTAGACTTTTTCATTTAGTGGTTACCATTTAATGAATCAACCAAGCACATGGCAGTAACTCAATGGATGGAGGCATCCAAATGTAGCAAAGATAACTTGCTAAAGTTCAAACTGAAAATAAGCGACTTTGAACATGGTCTGTTCAGAGTCTGCCAGACTGGTTAATCTGTATGTTTCAGAAACTGCTGATCAACTGCAATTTTCTGGAATTTTTAAAGGACTTTTCATACATGCACAACAATCCTGTTTATTTACAAAGAATGGTCAGAAAGGGAGAAACTATCCACTACGCAGCAGTTATGTGGACAGAAATGCCTTGCTAATATCAGCAGTCAGAACTGAATGGACAAACTGGTGCAAGATGATAGAAAGGCAACAGCATCTAAAATAACCACTTGTTACAAAGAAGGTATGTGGGAAAACCCATCTCTGAATGCACAAGTCAAACTTTGACATAAATGGCCTTTACTTGTATGCACAACAGGATCAGAAGAATGCACCAGGTGCCATTCCTGTCAGCTAAGAACCAGAATCAGAAGCTACAATCTAAACAGGCTCACCACAACTAGACAATGACAGACAGAAAAAAAAACATTGACTCATCCGTGTATCTCATTTTTACCTGCAACATTCAGTCAATAGGGTCAGAATTTAATTTAAGGAAAACATGAATGGATGGATCCATCTGACTTGGATCAACGGTTCAGGCTGGTAATAGTGGTGTAATCTGGACCCCTTAGAACCAGTTTAGAGTTATTTAAACTCTACAACCTACATGGATATTTTGCTAACCATATCCATCCCTTTCTGATCATAGTTCATCCATGATTGCTACTACTGCAGGAAAGCACAACATCATCTCAAATAATCTTGAACTGGTCTCTCAAATGTATTAGTAAATTCACTGTACTCCACTGACCTCCACAGTCATCAAATGTCAATCTAACGGAGCATTGTGGGGATGTGCCAAAACAGGAGAATCATTTCATGAATATGTAGCTGAAAGTCTGCAGCAACTGTGTGATGCCATCTTGTCAATATGAAAATGTCTGACCAGAGTTTCTGACACCTTGCTGAATCTATGCACAAAAAAATCAAGATGATTTGAAAGCAAAAAGGAGATCAATCTGCTACTGGCAAAGTGTGCCTGTTAAAGTGGCTGGTGAGTGTGTGTAGCCACTCAAAAGCAGTCACTTATTACCAGTCTGTTAGTCATTGATTTCAATGCTTTTTCATTGTACTTCATCTGGGTTAAGGTCTGGTATTTGACTAGGCCATTACTACATCTTGATTCTGTTTTAGGTCTTTTTTTTGTATTGCTCATGCTGTTGTGCCTGGAAACATTGATCCAATTTGGACCAACCCACAGCTGCTGGGCAGATGGCCATTTAGCCTTAAACAGTGGTACAAAAAGTGATTAAATATTTCTAAGGATATGTCTGAAAAACAAGCCCAAATCATTATTCCTCCACTACCTTGCTTGACAGTTTGCACAATATGCCTATATGCTACATATTTTTTCCCTCATCTTTCTATTTATTTCTGTCTATTTGAAGAACATTGTTCCATGAGTCTTATGGTCTTATGTGATGCAAAATTAACTAGCTATACCCATATTCTTTAGAAAAAATAAAGTTTTTTTGGTAACCCTTGTGCAAAAGGGTTACCAAACTTCTTCAGTCCTTCTCTAATTATAGACAGATTTTTTTAGAGACAGTCTTCCAGGCTGAAATGAAGCAAACCCTTTGATACTTGCTCTCGCAGGTAATTATTAGCCTGTAATTATGCTTACAGTAAAAATATGTGACCTCTACTGGTAATGAGTGCTACTACATGTAAACTATTAAAAAGGCATCGATGCATATGCAGAATCTCTGTGATTTCATGTTTAAAGTAACATCCTAAAATCAGCAGAGATTCAAAGAGTGCAACATGCATTATTTACAGAAAAAGGGGAAGGTAAAGGCAAGGTTGCCCCAAATCTCTTTGTAGACATATGAAACACTGAAAAATAGACAGCAGAAAAAATACAAAACACATACTTTTAATCCCTGATCCAAATATGTACCAGATTTCAAATAGCTGCTGTTTTGTTTGCTGCATTTCAAAAAAACAACACAGATAAATCCTTGAGATTTTGATCCTGAAATTAAATACTCAAATAAAACATAAATGGAAAATGCTCTCATTGTTGCCCAAATTGATAAATTTACAGTTTTTAATGCTGGTCTGCTAGTCTCTGCAACAGTAGGTCCAAATCAAGCTGACTGGAGATGTGCCAACATGTCCAGAGGGTGTCACCACACATACTGTACTGAGCTACAAAAAGACACCTCTTCATGTAGTGGGATTATGATGGGTGCCAAAGGCCAAAGAGAAAAAAGAAGTATGCGGAAAAGAAGTATGGGATAGAAAGATGTAAAAGGACAGAGAGGAAAAGAGAAAAAAGAAAAAAGTCAGAATGGAGACAAGGACAATGAGAAGCAGAAAAGATGAGACGAGAGGTGGAGGATAGCAGGAGAGCAGCATGCAGATTGCCCACGACCTGACTGGCATATTCTTGGACAGCTAACAGACGAAGGAACTGAGAGAATATAGAGGGGTTGGAGAGTGCAGAAAACCTTGGGCCCTCGAGACATTCTGTCCCACTGCCAACCCCAGAAGTGTGGCTGGGAGATAGCAGGCCCACGTGCAGTGGTGAACCACATTCACAGACATACATGTACATGTACTGACACTGAAAATGCAACAATTGAGTAATTTGTGGATCAACAGGCTTAGATAAAATGTAACCAAAGAAATATAAGAATAATATCAAGATTTTTAGAAAACAAATGATCATAAAAAAACTCTAAACTGAAACAGATGATTGGTTTGATTGGAAAGAATTCCCAAAGTCTTGACTTTGCATAGAAGTGTATTACAATATTTGAGGATGTAGACCTTTTTAAACTATGAACAATGTCTCACCATCATTGTGATATTTTTAATAGCCAGAACTATATATCTTTTTACAGGAAACAAGTAGTACATCTTCAGTTGGTTCACCATTCTGTTTGATTTTTTGACATCTGTGTCCTCCACTGTCTCACTGAGAATGTGTTGTGGAAGTGCTCAAGGCCATGTGTATAGGTTTGGACCAATTATAGGGATTCTCATCAGAGTTGAGCTGCCTTTGGCTTCAGGCACAAGGTACACAGACCAGCTGAGGGTCCACACAGGTCAGTCCTGTTCCCCTCACATCACTACCAAATTGGGCAAGGTAGATAAATTCACATAAAAATTGGCAAATTCATTGTATAAAAAGGCCAAATATTTGGCAAACAAACCTAAAATGCTTTTGTAGTTTTGACTTAAACAAATCCACACTGACAAGCTCATAAGAAGCAGAAAATAGCCCGATTATAGATGATAGTTGGAAGACAGATGAGAGGGTAAATGATATCTGATGAGTGAGAAATCGAATAATAGAAGTACATGTTGCCAGATGTTGCCAGATTCCCAATAAAGCTACTGCCTATTTGTTGTGGCTGTCTGTAAGATAGAACTTCTACATATAACATGATTTAGGTAGTTATATACAATTCCAAGAAAATATGAGAAAAGCTCCCGACATACTTCTCTGTCGGTGAATACTAGCCTCTTGCCCCTTGCCAAAAGGCATATTTACTAATTATTATTCCTTATTCCGAATTCATACTATTTTAGGCTCAGCTAAGCCACAGCACTCTACTTAAAGACATATACTTTTCATCACAACCTTTAGATGGCAATAATGCACTGATTTGTACTCTGTTGATCCAGAGAAGAAGAGGAAAAGATTGAAAAAGAATGCATGAAGTTATGTCTCACTGCTAAGGATCGAATTTAGTTTTTCTTTAACAGCTGTGTTTTTGGCACCGCTCTTTGAACATGTCAGAGCAGTCAGAAAATGCCATGCTGCACTGGTCCATGGAGAGTGATGGCGGAGCCTAGTGGAGAGGTAAAGATAATAAAATGTACTTCATACAGACTTCATAGGTCAGTGTTGAGTGGTGCAGACTGAAGTGTATGAATTAGACCTTAAATCCAACAGTGTTCCACAAAGCTAAGGTGGAGTGACAGGTAAATAAAGAGCATTATACTCAAAGACATATAGTTTTCACTACAGCCTTATAGAGGGTGATAATGCACTGGTTTGTATCAGTTTGATTGATATGACTTGATGAATAACACTGAATCAACACTAAGAACAAGACTGATCAGGGAAATGTGGATTATAGGATGGACTTTCCAGACTGGGAAGGAGCTGATAAATTTCATATGGGCCAGCACACTGTGTAAAGAGTTTTATGAAGAAAACCTTCAGAGGAAACCACACATTTTGTCCAGATTAGCATTGTGGAGAATTGTGCAGTCAGCTCATCTATGATTTCTGTTTAACAGTTACCTGTTAAGTGGCTTTTGTCTGAGTCGAGGGAGTGTAGATGATAGTGAATGAATGGTACTGGAATCTCAGTCTCATTAATGGAAAGCAGAGGAGGTGGTATCCAAGAGTTGATTGCCAAAGGAAAGAACACAAGGGCAGCTGAAGTGTGAAGTTTGTGGGCATACCTAATTCAAGGCAGGTGAGGATTCCTACTTGTCAGGTTGAAAGAAAACATGTATTTTATCTGAGCTAAAAGCAGCCTCCGCTTACTGGTTCCGCCTCTCTGTTTGACCATAACTATGTGGATGGCAACCAGAACTGAAGTTGATTTTGGATTTCTATGCTGAACAGACCTTTCCAAACATGAGAGATAAATTGTGGACCAAGATCCTGATATCCTCGCATCACTGTGAATGTTGAGTGTTAGAAGGAAGCCTAACACTAAAGGTGGACAACTACTGATTAATTACTTCATCAGCATGACTTCAGATTATCAGGAGTGGTATTGCAGTTGAAGAATGGTCTTAAACAAAAGCAAAAACAACCATATTTTATGTGTACACTTTATTGTAGATTGCCATCTTGGAAGAAATTTTGGAGGAGAAACTGGATTACGCATGAGAGAATCTTCTTAAAGGGGTAGAAAATCAAAACCCACTGAATCTTTACCCCATGCACATTGGCTTCAGGATGACAGACTTGGCTAAACTTTGTGATCTATAATCAACACTGGAAAGCTTTTCACCTTTCTCTCTCTCTTTTTGTCAAATTATCTGCTCCTATGCTTCTGAAAAAAACAAACAGTGCTTATCTCCACATTTCTTAGTGAAGCTGAATTTGAACCAGGGTTTGGAACTGTATGTCTTGGAGAAAGAAACAAATTTGTGGCCTGGTTGGCACAGCTGTGGTGGCAGAGTCCTTAAAGTGGTTTGTGCTAGTGCAGAGGAATAGCAGAGAGCAGGGAGAGTTGTGTGTGTGTGTGTGTGTGTGTGTGTGTGTGTGTGTGTGTGTGTGTGTGTGTGTTTGGGGGGGGTGAAAATTTGTGCATGTTTGTGTTGGTGCTGGAGGCGAGCATGTGGTGAGGAGGAAAGATTCGCACCTCCATGCACGCTGCTGAAAACCTGCTAACCGTTGCATTTACAACTTTCAGTATGGTGAGGTAAACACATTTTTTAGTGTAAGGACCCCCTGTCTGAAAGATTTTTTTGAGCAAGAATGGCAAAAAAAAAAAAAAACATATCTAAGATAGCACAAGTAGAAATTATTTCCTGTCTCCTAGAAAAGCATCTTATGATTGTTAAACATAGCAGGTTTTCACTGAAGAGATTTAAGCCACTTGACAGAAAGGGAGGCCATAATTTAAGGTTACCAATTCCTCTCAAAAAGATATAAAAATGTGTCCACTGAGATTAAGTTAATCCATTAAGCACTAAATTTAGACTTTCTAGTTTTATTAAAGCCATATTATTAATAATCATGATCTGATAGAAGAAAAATTAATGTCAGAGCCAGATTTTTCTTTCCCATAATGCATTCAGCGTTGTTAGTTGAAAAAGAAGAAAAAAGGCATACAGAGGAAGCTTTAAATCCTTGTCAAGAAGGAACACATTAGGCTTGAGCAAGATGTTCATTTTGGAAACATGGTGCAAAGGTAGGTACGCTGGTCCATTAATTACAATAATCACATCATAGGTGTTAGAATAATTCATTAGCTCAGATTTAGTTAAGGCTTCATTTAATAAGTTCTAGCTGGTCAGGAGACGATGAGATGGGAGACGGGAAGATGTAGGGTGGGAGAAATAGGGAAACAAAAAAAGAAAGAAACGAAGAAACGAAGAGATAGGGGTTGGGGGTGTCAATTAAACCATAAGGCCTGGATTGTCAATTTGTGTTTGAGTGTTCCACTGGGGGAACCGTTCCATCCCTTTTTAAGAGATATATCATTTTATAAAAGACCAAAGGGAGGGAAAAGGAGACAAAAAACTGGGGGATGGAAGGATGGTTGTGAGATAGGGGAGAGATGGAATGAGGGAGTTACAAAGGAGGGGAGGCTGGTTAGGGAATCAGTTTTGCCTACTATATTTAACTGACCCATAAATCTGTTTTTAAATTCCCCTCCATTTAAAAACACCCAGGCAAACTGGAGAGAAGAGAAGACGCGGGAAGGGAAGACGGGAGGAATTCTCTTTTTTGCACCGACTGTTAAGTACCACAATCCATGCATAGCCGGCGCTACATTTATCCTAACAATGTAATTGGTCCAGCTCCCTAGGCTGGTGGCTCAGTTACTGGCCCTCCCTCAGGTCCCCCAATATGTGTGAGTCAGTGTGTGTGTGTGTGTGTGTGTGTGTGTGTGTGTGTGTGTGCGCGTGTGTGTGTGTTTGGCCCTCCCTACAGGCCTAAAATAAAGTGAAATCAGTGATTTCTGTTGAGAATGAGAGACACACTGAGGGACAGGATTGCTAACGATGCTAATGCTAACATTAAAGGTACACACCTGCTAAAAGCAACACTGTAGGGCTATGGCTGTGTCTGTTTGCATATTGGTGTGCATGTGTTGGTACACAAAAGTCAACTGAGAGTTGAGTTGCAGATTGCAACATGGGCAACAGATGAAAAACAAAGCGTTTGCTCACATACTTATACACTCTTGCTCAAACATTGATGCACCACCCTCCTCCTGTCTTGCTGTTTGACACATGGATGTACTGTACACACATCACTACACACACACACACACTGTGTGTTGAGCTGTGGTGCAATTACAATGAAGAGGACAAAAGCTTTACCGACCGAAACAACCAAAAGGGTTGGCTTACTGTTTCACCTGGAGCTAAAGATCTGAAACAGAGGGGGAGTAAAAGAGAAAATGAGGGGGAGGTTTGGAAAGGAGTGAGGAAAGTGAATGGATAAGGAACAAGGGTTGCACTAATGCACTGAAGAAGAGGTGGCAGGACAAGAGCAAAAAGGGTTGTGGTAGAGCAAATGAAGACAACTATAAATCTAAACTTAGATTTTTTTTTGTGGCTTAGATTTATAAATCTTTTAAGGGTTTTAAAGAAAAATGCGAAATTGACAGTAAATAGATTGCATAAAGAAATGAAAATATAATAAATAGGGAAGAATAAAGAGAAGTAATATGAGGATGAGACACCAGAACACCTGAAGAGTATTCAGAAAGATAGAAAAGATGTTTGCTAGGATGAGAAAAATATTAGGTGAGCATGGAGAATAGGTGTCATGGGTTGTGGAGAGAGGAGAAGGCAGGAGCTGCATAATAAAATCCAAGGCTAATTTGGAGAAATCCAGCTGGCTGAAGCCAGAGGGCCTGAGCTTCCAGTACATCTAAAGCACCTTAATGCTGTTCACGCTAACAATGACACACAAACACACATGTTCACAAACTTACCCACACAGTTTCACAACTCATTCATGGACATAGCTGAAAAAAGATGTACATTTAGATGAAATATTACAGAATTACAGTATTTATATATGTGTTTGCTTTGACCTGGACATGTATCCTACTGCAAGGACCTGAAATTAAAAACACCAAAAAACACCAATTGCTTTAGTGCTGTCTAGCTCAAAGTGTGTGCTTGGGATTGTTTAAATTTGATATTATTAAGGTCCAACATTTGGTTGATTCTCCCGTATGTGTGTGAGCATGGGGGATAGTATACTGGCTTAGTCTTTTACATGTATTTCTGTTTTATACTATGAATTTTCCAGTGATGCCAAGCAACCTGTGCAGAACTTCCAGGAATAATATAGTTGGTGTATGTACAATGTCAAATTTTCCATTCAAATTTTACAACTGAATGGCTCATTGTGAAAAAAAATAAAATCCATATCTTCTTTTGTATCTGTAATTGTAACTGTGATGGCCCCGAGCTTTGGCAAAAATTTCAACAGAACATGAGAGGGGGTATTCAAATCTGATTTAATCTATCTTTCCATATACATAAATGAAAGAGATAGCATTAAAAACAATGGGCAAAAGAGATAAGTGTGGTAAAGCCCAACAAAACACAGGCAAATAGCCCCAAACACATGCAAATTAGAAAAACAATGTCATTGGTAAAAGGACGTAGAACACGAAGATAAGACAAAAACAGCATGGAAAATGAAACACCTCTGTGGGAGTGACACCATAAGCAAAAGATCTAGCTGAATTTTCATCTCTTTTAAAACTAGCATAATTAGCGAGAACCCACAGGTTGCAACAGGCAGTGCCATGCAAAAGGATTCATACCCCATTAACTTTTTCTCATTTTGTAGCATTACAACCACAAACTTTGATGTATTTCATTTACAATTTGTGGTATGATAAAAACAACAACAACTGAAAAAAAAAGTGGTGCTTAATTGTGAAGTGGAAATAATGATGCATACAAGAAAATAAAAGTTCGTTGCAAAGAACTGGCTTTACAAGTCACATAGTGAATATAATCTACTTGTATGGAATTAAATCCCCGTAAAACTGCAACAGTTCTGAAAGACAATGTCTGCGACTGTGGACCCCTCACAGAGACCTGTTTAATCCGTCAGTCAAACTGGAAAGACTATGTAACAACAATAACAGACTAAGACATTGTCCTTCTTAATCAGAAAAAAAACATATAAGAGCCCCATTGTAACTCTGCAAGAACTGCAGAGATCCATAGCTCATGAAGAAAATTCTGTCACCTGGGCAGCTGTTAGTGTTGCACGCCACAAATTAAAAAAATATATATGAACGCCTCGTACAATATTTGTTTTACTAAGTTAAAAAATAGAATTGTTGTAGAACTCTGTGCAAACAATACTCAGTCTCATTAAGTGATCACTTTACTGATAAAAACAAATTTCCAGCTGCCACTTTTTGTCTTCACCATATTGTTCACCAAATATAAGTAACAAAGCTGAACCCTATTGGCTGAAATGTTGAAGTAAAATTCTTTTTCTCTGAGGCCATGTTGCAGTAATGGCTTAAAACACAGCTGGATTAGAGCTCCTCATGTTTACGACCAATAAGGTTTCCCATCTGCAAATAATGTCCAAACTATATTTTGTTGCCCTCCTTCATTTGGTTAACCTTAAGCCTTTATGGTTAGCAAGGGGTGGCTTAGGGTGATGGCATTTGACTCAAGACTAGAGCTGGAGTAAAATGCTGACTAATCTGTAACATCTGGCAAATTTTACGAGAGAGCAAAGGAGAGAAAAGAAGGATGCCAGGTTGGCAGGTGGGGAAGCGAGGAGCAGTCAACATTTCATTTATACAACCACACACATGCACGCACAAGTAATGACTAGATTTCCCATCGCCAGGGGTGTGGTGACTACTGAAGCCAAGCCACTTGTCCCAGAAAATTACTAAACAAACATTTACACACTTGTCTCCATGCAAGTGCAGCACAAACATGCGAGGTCTTCTGGATATAGTTTTTCTTACACAAACACCATGGTGTGAGGTGTCACATAAGTCAAAGTATAGCATGGCCCATTTTTCAGGCACACACACACACACACATATGCTCCCCAGGTACCACGGGCCCTATGACCTGGGATCTGTCAGCAACTCAAATACTCTTGTAAATAACAATGAAGGCTGAATGTGCGTGTGTCCCTCAATGGAAACCAAGCATAGACTTCTTGTTTGGTCAAACTCAAAAGAACAGGCCAGTATGTAAAATGCACCATCATAATTTAAGCTTTAAGCAATGAAAAAAACATAAAGTCAAGTGTTGTAATTAAATAATTAACCTTGAGATGTAAAAAAAGGAAATGCACAAATTTAAATCTTTAATATGACAGCTGGACAGACAAAATATTTTCCTTCTAAGATGTTTTCCATATGAACTCATACCTTTGAAATGGTTTTATACGAAAGCAAAGCAATCAGAAACATTGACTCACATTTACAAATATAGTTTATTTACAGTTATTCAGCTAACCTGTTAAGAGAGCATTCACAAAATAGGCTACGCTTGTATTTACTTTCAAGTGAAAAGGATTAGTTGTCCATTTGGAATTTAAAGTGCATTTACTATGGTATACAACTGAGATGAAAAATTCACATATTGTTTAGAAACTAAAGAGTCAAGTTCAAATTTAAGGGATACATGTTAACAAGGTCTTCAGGGACAATCAAAAATAGAACTGCTGGGTAATTTCTTTATTCTAGTTGCTGGATTTTTGCTGTTGGGTATAATTTTGGTAAGGAAACATTGGGATAAGAACTGTGACCCAGTTTGTGCAATTGGATCAAAAACAAAAAGGAGCCTCATCATTCTTTACAGACTATCATTTTAAAGTATACAATGAGCTAATCTGACTTTATTGAACCTTTTTCACAGGATGAAGAAATTAATGGTAAGATGGTAAACACATGCTGTTTTACAATCTCAATGCAGATTGGCTTAATGACTTTAGTTTATACCAGAGAACTGGTTTGTTCATTAGCCTTAAACCTGTTGAGTGGATGTAGTATTAGCTGTGTTCAACATTTTGCCCAAAGAATTGGTCATCAAGTTAAAAAGAACATGTAATATTTCATACTGCTTTACATAGAATAAGTTATCCAAATTCAGTTATTTGTCAGAACAAGTCACATTAGAGAATATAGAATTTATAACCCATGTTGCTTTGTGTAAGTTGTGTTCTTGACTTCCAAACCAGCATTATTACATCTAAACAATGTTTCAGATAGTAAATGCGGATTAAAATATATGGGAAAATCAACCAATATTTGAAATGGGGGAAAAAAAATTTCCACCTTGACACCTTCATCTTTTAAAGATTGCAAAGATCTAAAAACATGGCCTTTAATTACACATGCTAGCAAATTTTACTTCTTTGTCGATGACACTGCAACAGAAAAAGAACAAAGGTAAAATTGTATTTAATTCAGTATTGACTGAACATTTTCTATGCTTTTAAACAGGTGAAACCACATTTATTTTTTATTTGACTGAAAGTGTCAATTTGTTGATGTAGGCAGAGAATCTAGGCCATGGATAGACAGGCAAAAAATTTTCACACAACTGATTCTTTACAGATCAAAACTTTGTATTTGAATCTGAATGTGGTTCTTAAAGAGGGACTCTCTATCTTCACCACAAAGAATTGCTCTCATAATCACTGGAAAATGAAACCACCATGTCACACAAAACAACATAACAGACACATGCAACACACATGAACACAGTTTACTACATGTTCTAAGCTGTACCATGTAGCAATCACCCATGTGATGTGCAGCAGGGTGAGAGCAACAGCAATAAATTGGATTTCCCAAGGATGATGGTGTGATGAAAGATTGTGTGTTTTTCTCATCTACCGCCAGTGCTGTTAGAGCAAGGCGAGATTAAATAAAACCTTGCCCAAGTTTCAATAAATGCATTAAAACAATTGCATTTCCTTGACAAAGATTTAGGGACTGGTGTGATGCGATTGGATTACTTGGGAACATTGAGCTTTTTTAATGCTGTTTTTGCCCAGCCTTAAGTTGAACGTACACCTCCACTTGAGGAAGTTTAAAGGATTTTTCTGTTCTCAACATGTGGTTAGGGACTTTGATGATGATGATGGAGGGGACCTTTGCTGCTTTCTCTCGTTTATCAGTCTTTATGCAATGCATGAAACAAATAGCTAAGTCTTTCACAAAATTAGTTTATTTTCTAGCAATCAAAGTTGCATGATTGTCTTAACGATTCTTAATAATAATAAACTACATTTGTGTTTACTTATAATTACTTTGTAAATGATAGATTACAAAGTGTTTTTCTCACATAATCTGTTGGAAAGTATTCACAAAAAATACTGAAAAAGTCTTGCAAGTATGTAGGTCAATACATATTTGCAATTTGTACAGTTTTTGTTTCTTCCTATGCACTAAATATTTATAAAAATCCTACGTTGTGGTTTTGGAACATTGCAGCACAGCTGATACCAAGGCTTTCATGTGCTCAAAGTAACCAAAATGCACTAAAGTATAAAGTGTAATAAACTAATAACAAGGGGTAGATAATAAATTGCCACAGTATTTCTTATCTAAATGAAGTCACATAAAGTCCCATCCACCAACTCTACAAGTAAAGTAAGGAAAGTGATTATTACAGGCGTCAGATATGAAGGCCAGTGCTTTAAGTTTGACACTGTGTATCTAAGTTTGAATCTCTTAATTTGTAGAACAAAAGGAAGTATTTATTGAGTTGCCCTGTGATGTTGATAGAGTCCAAAGTAAAGACTCTTTGCCAAGTTGGCTAAAAACACAGTAGTGACAGAGATACAAAAGAGTTATAAGAGCTATAAGATTGCCGAACTGGATAACCTGTTACCAATCATGGTTCGAGATTATTATTCATTTATATATAATGATGCTTAAGTTGGATGTTTTTAAAAACATCACTAAAATCTTGTCTTAATCACGTGAACTCAATATCGATTATTGTCTCATCCTGTGAGCTGGATGTGTCGATACACCCCTGCCAATGACTAAGTTGTGGACAAAAATGATGAAATAATACAAACAAATCAAATCAAAGATGTCATGTAGTAAGGGTTTGTTGAATTGTGTGTACCTCCTATAACATAGGTTAAATTTGTCAAATCATTTGAAATCAAGGTCAGTTTTTTGTTTACTTTTACCATCTTAAACTTGTTATGAGAAAGAACTAAAATACAGATTTATGACTTGGGGCTTCTGATCTGTTATTCTGGCAGGTAGCAACAGGCTGGTTCACACAACCACACCTTTATGCCCTACATCTCAAACTTCATACTCAGCCATGCAATTAAAGATTACAGACTAATATGGGCTGCATGCTGGAGTCTAATTATATGGTTAATTCAGATATAGTACCAATTAAAGGTTTGGACAAACTTGCACAGATACGGCTGAGTTATGCATAAATGTGTGGGTGCTATGTCTCATCTTGAAATAAATAACTGAAATATGAAATTACAAAAAAACATAGTTTTCTTTCTTCACAAAAGACAAATATATTATTTTCCAATATTGATGTAAGAAATATTGAAATAACAGTCAGAATGTGAATGAAAGGGAAAATAAATGTTTGTGACAATATGCAGCTGTTTTATGATTATTTCAACGAAATATGTGACACTATGAAATGTCATAAAAAAGTGACATTGAGTAATGGCAAAACATGCAACAATATGGCACTGTTGCAAAAGCTGCTATGTCTAATCATTCCCATCCAAAGTGACACGCAGGTTCCTCAGTGCTAAATAAAAATAGAAAGCTGAACTGTATAGTAATGAGCAGAAATTGTTTTATTAATGTCTTCCCCTCTTTTCTTGTTCTCTCTCAGTTGGAGGCATTCTGCATTCTGCTCAGCATAGCTCACAGTTCCTCCCCGCTCACACTCTCTCCTTGGAGGGAAAGTCAAAAGGTTTTTCCTTTATCTCAGACCGAAGACGAAGCACAAAACATGACTCCCCCGAGAGACCCACAAGGAAACTGCGAACACCTTGCCCCAAATATCTGATCTTGCAGGAGCAGAAAATAGCATACGTTTGTTTGCTGGGACGAAGATTTCCCTGATTCCCCAGACGCTGTGTTGTCATTGAACATTTTGCCGCTGTGTGTTTGGCATATAAAAATACATTTCGATTTTTATTGGGGAAAGAAAACACATCCTAAGAACAAAAGATAATTGTATTGATTTGCTGAGCTTGTGGAACAGTTCAAAAAGAGAATGTTGGTAATGGTTTGAGCTCTGAGATTTAAAGTATATTATGCCTCCATGCATGTGTGTTTGTGTGCATCTACTTGCTTTTGTGTATCTGGAGCACATCAGTTGATTTGTGCTGTATTGACCAAATTTGATCAATTCTAGTCTTATTTGGTTGTTGAACTTGAGTTTGTGAGTATTTGAGCTAAAAATCATATTAAGAAAAGTAGTAAACTTTGAAACTGAAAAGTGCCCTCATCATGTGTAGTGGGAGAACTTAAGTACATAAAAACAGACACTTTAAAGTTATTTAACAACATTAAAGTTGTCTAGATTTAACCAAGTCTTACTATTCTGCAAATTAATTACTATCCAATGAAAAAGAGGAGAATTTTGGACTTCAGAGATGTACTGCATATTATGGCTGTGTTTGGTCTTCAAACTGTAAATCAAATGGTATTTTGAGGTAAATTGTACTGCAGGGCTTTACAGATATGCACACAGTCATGTATCACAGTCATCAAGAATCACTCAAAGGGTTTTTCCATCAAAGTGAATCTTATGATTAATCAGACTTGGGGCTAAATTCAGTTCTTAAATGAACAAGTTTGGCATTCCACAGTGAGGAGTCTTGCTATTGTCACTATAAAGACTTCAACCACTGAATGTTTGATACCTCTCCATTGTATTTTGGATAAATTCAGAAAACAATGGATTGTGTTTATGTACAATCACAAATTAGGGAGACAGTTCAACTCATTGTACTGTGTATTTATCTCATTCCAAAGAAATGTTCTAATATCATTTCTGTTTTTTTTTTTTGTTGTTGTTTTTTTTGTTTTTTTTTTATCTAAGGAACCAGAGCTGACCATATAGTAAGTTCTTTGTGAATGGCTTTTGTGAACTTAGAGACTTTTAGGAAAAACTCCAGCTGCTTCATGCTAATATTTTCCATAACTGGAAGGATCGGGCTGTTTGATGTGATTGTACCAAGCAGTCAAGCACAACACACACATCAGTTTTGGGCAAAAGAAACACATTTTGGGCAAAAGATTTTTAGCCATTTCTAACTTCTGTTTTTTTCCTGTAACCATTGTACATTTAAGTATAATCAAAATAACAGCACAGATGTCCTTCATTTTTGAGAGTGGAAATGTTGTCAAATGACTGCCTGGCTTAATTGAAGGTTTGATTGAAGTAGAGCATGGAAAATGTGCCAAAGGCGATGAATGCAGTCATACTAGTACATTTAAAACAAATTTCCAGCTTTTTTTGCAGCCTGAGGAAAGAAACAACAACATAGTATGTCAATGTAAGAACCTTTAATAGTAAGTTGGCCATATTAAAGTATTTATTAACATCTAGCACCGTTTTGGGCAACTTTATGAAAATAATTTTCGGATTATAAACTGAAATGTACTGAATTGTATTATAAATAGGATCACATTAGAATGTACGTATTTGAATTTGTCCATAGGATTAGATTGGGTTAGTTAGATCTGATTATATATTTCTAAATATAAATCGGACATCTTTGTCTTTTAGAGTGCCTTAAGGTTACATTTGTTGTGAATTTGTGCTGTGGAGATAGACTGAATTGAACCAAACTGAACTGAATCTAATGTAAAAAACCAGTGAGTGAATTTGTGCAACACTGGTTATATCTCTATCTTCCAATAGCTTAACATTGTCCTCTGCCACAGCAGCATTGTGAAACTCTGGTTGTGACTTTTGTTGTCAGGTATTATTGTCTCTTATCATGTCCGTTTTCCTTCATTAATACACTCCAACAAGTTTGCAAGTTTAAACATTCATTCACAGCTGCATTTTTCTTTTTACAGCAATGAGAATAAAAAATGTCCCATAGCAGAAACACAAAACCCTCGTTTGATACTTTTGGAGGGGACTTCCAGGGAGGCCAGGCTCTGAGGGCATACTTCCAACCTCTTCACAGGGAGGGCAACCTGCAAAGGAAAAGGGGAGCAATAAGACCTTCAAAGGAAGGTTAATAGGAAGGATAGACATGACCCCCACCCAAAGCACACTAATTCCCAAACCATGAATACAACCCAAGTGAAGGAAGATGCATTTTAACAGTCACATGGAAGTTAATCAAGGTGAACATTTTTAAAGTTCTAAAAAAAACAAAACAAACAAACAAAAAAAAAAAGCATGCCATATTTTTTCAGTTCTATCCACACAGAAAGTTTCTGTCTGGTTATCTGCATTGGTCTCTTGGCTACAGGGCTTGTGGGATACCCCTGCTTCTTGGCAGTCATTTCTAACAAGCTGAAAAAACATGCTCCGAGTTTCTGCGTGTGTGCGCATTCTTTTGCTTCTGAGTCACACTGTGTGTTTTGTTTTTACATGAGTGAGTGCGTCTTTGTCTGCAACTCAGTCTTGTTCTTTTTTTTTTTATTATTTTTTTTATGATTGTTTGGTGTGTGTATGTGTATGCATGTGGGTTAACTTGTGTTTGCTTGCATTTGTATGCCATTTGCATGTGTGAGACAAAAATAGATCTATA
The DNA here is from genome assembly GCA_014839685.1 of Anableps anableps. Taxonomy (NCBI): domain Eukaryota; kingdom Metazoa; phylum Chordata; class Actinopteri; order Cyprinodontiformes; family Anablepidae; genus Anableps; species Anableps anableps. The sequence continues at coordinate 21,010,963 of CM026082.1, forward strand.
ATTGAATGAAAAAAAAAAGAAGCTTGAATAACTGCTATGGAAGAGCAAGTCAATTGATGAAACTAAAGGGAAAAAAAAAGATTAAAACAGCTTGATATTCATGGTTACTCAAAAGAGAATCAACCCTCCCTTGACTTTTTACTCATGCAGCAAAAAGATTTCACAATGTCTTTTTTGTTGCTGCTTAATCTTTAATTATAATAAAATATAAATTCTACTTTTGTATGTGAGTCTAGATACAGAATGGGAAAATATAAATTTAAGAAGTATTCATTTCTTTTATATTATTTGAACTAAATTGCCTCAGGGGTGAAAAATATGTTAACATTTTATGCCAGGTTATTCAGATGCTTTCTTTAAATTCTAGTACAATATTTCATATTGTAATAATTCAAATTCTTTCCTTCAATGTTAGAACTTTTCATTTAAATTATTTTAATCTAAGTTAAAATATTAGGGTATGACAAAGAATTTATTCCCAAACATTAATGTGATTTAAGAAATCAGATATTTTGAGCTAATGTACAGTGTTGAAAGATTTGTATCTCACATGTTTTATGAACATATGCTGTTCTTACTGCTGTTTTTACTGCCTCCTGTCTGGGGTTTCAGGTCACCTTTAATTACCTCCATCCTTCCATCGCTGACTCGGTTTGCCCATTTAGTCATACTTCACTGTTTCCAGACGCTATTACTTTGGCTGCACCAAAGAAAGTGCACCTTTTATTTTGACAATACTGATCCATTTTCTGTTTGCTTCCTTCTATGGTTGACACTAGCTGATCTACCCACTGCAGTTAGTGTGAAGACATTTTTTTCTTTGCTTTGAACCTTGGAATAAAAATTAAATCAAAGGTTAAGCTGTTCATAAGACATTAGTAAATTGGTTAGTGAAAGTATATTTGACAATTTATTAAGCATCCTGTTGTATTGATAATATCTGGACACGCAGAACTATGCAGGTGTATCAATAAATGGAATCAAATAAGTGAAACTATCCATCTGTCCATCATCTATACCACAGGTGTCAAGCTCCAGTCCTCTTGGGCCAGCGTCCTGCAACTTTTATATGTGTATCTATCAACACACTTGAATCCCATAATTAGGTGAAGTTTCAGTTCCAAAAGTAAATCAATTATCATTTCAATAAGCTGCTTGTTTTACAGATTAATTTCGGTAAATATCTTCATCATAGAGGATAGTAGTTTAATGTGAATGGAAAAGGGAAGAAAAGACTAAAGTAGTGTGGCAACCTTACTGGTAGCCAAGCAGTCAGGGAGCCAGCAATGCTTAGAGGCAAATGGAAAAGATTCTCGACCTGCCTAACATTCCTGCTGCCTTAGCTGCAGCTCAGTAAGTGGATGTGAGTGCATGTGTAAATACTTTGTTGTATATATATATATATATATATATATATATATATATATATATATATATATATATATATATATATATATATATATATATATATATATATATATATATATAGAGAGAGAGAGAGAGAGAGAGATAGCAAAGTTGTGAAACTGCTTCACTGCAGCTGGTGCAGTGAAGCAGTTTTTTTGCCTGTTGTGCTTGACTAAACAGCATTGATCATACATGTCTTGCAATAATAACTATGTGGCCTGATGACCTCCTGGGATGCCTGTTTATGTGCTCAAAAGGCATATTGAAAAAATCTTGATGTATGAATCACAAAGAATAGATACAATATGGATTTTGAACATCATTCCAGACACCTGAGTCATTGTTACCATTTAAATGTTGTCTATTTGCAAGGATAAAAGTAGCAATGAATGTAAAACATAGATGTAATATTTATCCCAAAAGGAATAAGAAGCATACAAGATAACTAATCCTGTTTAATTTCTTTTACAATTTTGAAAGTTTTCTGTATCTAATGCTGAATGGGACTATAGCTGTTATAGATGTTAAATATCAATTATTATTCCAAGGCAAATTTCCACCTAAACTACAGTGCCTTGAAAGTATTTATACTACTTAAACACATTTTTCTCATGTTACAGTTACGATCTTCATTGTATATTATTGCAATTTTATGGGACAGAACAGAAGCAGCATTTAATTGTGGAGGTGTGGAAGTGGAAAAAAAATTATATATGAATATGAACAAAAATCTGAAAAGTGTGACGTTCATGTTCTGAAAATTTAAATACTAAAACGTCTATTCATTTCATTAACTCAGTTCACTAAGTGACATACATTATTGAGATTAATCACATGCAGCCTGATGTTTTCAAGCCTTTATTGCTATTAAATATAATGGTTTTCCACTTACAGCAAATATAAAGATTAGAATACTAGACAAAAAATAAAAAATAAATGAAAAGTATGTTTATAACCGGCTTAATGGTTTTTTTTTGTTTTTTTTTTTTTTTTTCAAAAGTACTTTTAATCTGACAAACGAGCCTCATTGAAACGCATATTTTAGGCTGTTGAATATGACTGTATATCAAGCCTCCTTTTTCTTGATATCCATAAATAAAAAATACAGTGCAAGTTGTTTTCAAAAGTAAATTAGTAAACAGAGTCTCTTTGTGCCAACCTACCAGGGAGAACAGCTAGCACAGAACCAGCAAAGAGGCTCATGTGCTGCAAAGATCCCCATCTCAGGTGGACAAGTGAAGCAGGACATGCAACACCCCAAATCTGGACTTTATGGAAGAGTGAAGAAGAAAAATCCAACTTTTATGCAAAATGCTAACACTGCACGTCATCCTCTACATTCCATTCCCCACATTGAAACATAGTGGTGGTATCATTATACTGTGGGGATGCTGTTCCTGAGCAGGATTAGGGAAGCTGGTCACAGGTGATGGGAAGATGGATAGAGCTAAGTACAATGGCAATCCTGGAAGCAATCCTGGATCAATTTTCATTCAAGCATTTGTGGAAAGACTTAAACATTGACACTCACAGATGCTCTCCAGCTAGTATGACTGAACTTGAATTGATTTGCAAAAAAGAATGGGCAGAACATTTATTCTCTAAATGTGAAGGGAGAGGAACCACCCAACACACATAATTTTAATTGCAGCAAAAGGTGAGCTCTGCTAAGTATTGACTCAGGGAGGCTGAATACAAATGCACTGAGGACCTTTCAAATGTTCATTTATAAAATATTTTGAAAACTGTGTGTCCTTTTCCTTCCAGTTAACAATGATGCACTATCTTGTCTTGGTCTATCACATTAAATTCCAATAAAGTACATTGGCTGTAACATAAATGTAGAAAGGTTCATTGGATATGAATACTTTCACAAGGAACCATTGTGTTCATTGTTTATATTCATATGCTAAAGCATTCAAGTGTGATTTTGGGGTAAAATGTGGAATAATTATAGCAAACACTCCTGTGCTATGCTGACCTTCCCTTTTAATAGAACAGGTTAGTCTGAAAATCTCCTTGACTCAAGTTGTTTAATGACCATAGCTAATGCTGCTGTGCTCACCCCTCTCTTTGTCTTGTCTGTGTAGCCTGCCTAATCACTGCTGACAGTCAGCTTTGCTCTTTTATTAGCTCTGCGTCGCTTGCAATCAGTGACAGTGAAGTCAGGCAGCAGGATGGGCTTGTGTGAACTCAACACCCACACTGGCCCAATGATCAGACTTATGAATACACACACATACATATATGTAAGGGTCTCTGTGCAAGTTCACAAAAAAAAAAAAACCCTTCCTTAACAACTAAACATACCCATAATGTATTTGTTTTTCAATTTTACATGCACACATGCACAGGGTATACAGACACATTTAATCATTTGTTTAAGCCTATAGATTTACAAATGCATAGCAAAGTTATCCAAATACACACAATAAAGACACAGCCCTGGTGGTGTTCCTGTATGTGGGTCAGGCTCATGCAAAGCTGTATTGATTTTTTGGCAGTGTGTCTGACTGTGTGATTCCATGTTCAAAACACTGACTGCTAATACGAGCAGTATCTCTGGCCTTTTCTTGTCAGTGTCCTATGAATTGGCATACAATAGACTTGCTTGATAAGAAGGAGGGCTGACATTCGAATGGGCAATTTGTGAGCGACGGGGCGGGAGACAGGGATGGGGGTGGGGAGGGTGGGTTAGGAATTTGCTTCACTCCCTTTAAAGAATGTAGCATCACCCATATGTCCGTCTGCCCTGGTGCAAACTCGATGGACTGGAAGGGCAGGGATGCGAGAGTGCTCTCTCTTTTTCTTCCTCTGTCTATTTCCAGTCTATTTTCCAGGGCTGACAAGCCTTTCTGCACACAGGGGATGCAGAGCAAATGCCTAATGCTGTTTTGTCCATTGCATTAAACCACGTAGCGGCCATTTAGGCCACTATGTAGGCCAGAGCAGAGACTGAGATGGCATTAAAACCTATAGTTGAGGTCAAAGCAGAATAAGGTGAAATATTTTTATCCTTTAATATGCAGAAATCTTTCTTTTTGTACATTGCTTTTACTAAGATATGCTGCCTAATTTATTTTCGTATGCTTTTGAAAGATACAGTATTAATCTCCCTTACTGCAGGCTTACACATTATATTTACCACAGGTGACCTTTTGACCTTAGCCACAGGCTAACATCTATTGTTGTAAATTGGTTAATTTGTGAAATGGCAGACTTTACGAGTGAAGGCCACTTAGAACTAATGGCGGACTGATCTACATGCTTATAGGAGGGCAAGAACAGAGCAGCAGTGGCACTAGTCCATACTGAAGTGTACTGTATTTGCAAAATTATGCCATCTCAAATAAGCCAGACATCAGCCCCTCTCACATCAACATGAATAGTTACGACTTTCACTACTTTCATTAACTGGCCATTTGTTATCCCTATATGCTGTAGGCTTTTTCTCAATTATAGCCATTCATGGCTTTTGTAGTAATTACATTAAACTTGAGTTAGTTACCTGTGAGGTGTGTTCTACTGTAAATTAATTTGGAAGTTTCTGTCTTGCTTCAGTTTCATTTGAAAGTAATGGGTTCCTCTTGTTCTTGTGCAAGACAACCAGAGGGCTGAATGAATTTGGAGGCAGGAAACTGACCTCATAAGAGGAGGTATAGACTTTCAGGAGTTCACAGCAGTTTCAATTAAGGCTGAGAGACAGAGCGTCATCTGTGAGAAATGATGTCATTCTAGACAAATGTATTATGCCAAACAGGTAGAAAAAAATTAGACATTACTGAAATATTTATTTTGTGAAATATGTAAATAATGTATACCATAGAATATATCTGGATTTTTTTTTAAATTAACAAACAATTATTTGATAAATTAATTTTAATAAATTCAACCGTATCCTATTGCAACCATCAAATATGTTTGATTCTGTAGTTACTAGTGGAATAATCCATCTTGGACTGATGAGATAAACTTCTAAACAACAGTAGAAAATAAAATTTTGAGCAAGGACAGGGAAGCTACCTTTTGTTGGCCTTTTCTCTATTTTATCCACCTGGAAATGCATTTTTCTCATATTAGCACAGTAATATGAGAACATATGATAGGATGTATCATATGTTATTATGATACATCCTAATCTATGTGTGCTATGTTTAATGCAAAACTACACATATTTGAGTGTGTGTTTTCAATTTTAGAAATGTTCATACTATTTGTTAGTGTTTGTTCAAACTGTACTTAAAGCTGTATGACTTGGGCCAAGTATGTTGGATTTCTTTCCACAAGTGTCTCACAATAGTTCTCTGGAATTTTGGTCAACTCCTCCTGACAAAACAGGTGTAACTGAGTCAGGTTTCTCACACACACCTTTTTAGCTCTGCCTACACATTTTCTATAGGACTGAGATCAGGGCTTTGTGATGGCCACTCCAAAACTTTGTTATTAAACCATTGTGTAACCAATATGGCTGTATGCTTAAGGCCTTTGTCTAATTTGGAAAATCCATTTGTTTTGAAGCTTTAACTTCTGGGCTGATGTCTTGATATTGAATGTTCTTATACTCAATATTTCCAAACATTTAAATACTGTAGTAGTTTCATCAGTCCATAGGACATTGCTTCAAATCACGATGAACATTTTTAACTATATCTTGTTGTTTAGAATATTAGTTCTTAATCTCTTAGCGGTCTTTCAGCTCATGTTGGTACAGGGCTGGTTTCACTGTGGAATTTACACTCTCATACCAGCTTCAGTCAGGGCATTTAGAAGGTCTTTAGCTTTCATTCTAAAGTTTATATGCACATTTTGCATCAGAAGAAATTAATCTATGGGACACAGAACTTGTCTCGTTTCTTAATAGCATGATGGCCAGACATTCCTATAATGTAATCCTTGTGTATAATTGTTTGAACAGATGAACTTGGCAACTTGAGGCACCTGGAAATTGTACTAAATAAAGAACTAACCTTCTGGAGTTCCACAACTCTTTTCCCTATATGTCTTGGCTGATTTCATTTGATTTTTCTTTGATGTGACATGAGGAAGTAGTGTGTCCATCCACCAGTATTTGTACATTTAAGTTAGCTCTTTCCCACTTCACGTAAAGGCATGACTTTTGCATCTGTAAAAGAAAAAAAGTCTTACTCTGTTCTTTAGCAAATAGAAATGATTCTAACTGACATAAAACAGGAAAGGTTTGGTTTGGTTTAATATCAGACAGTGAGAAAAAAAGGTTGTCTATCTGGTTTCATGTGAATATATAGGAATAACTGAGAAACCTAATTTATTCCTATACTTCCTTCCTTCTCTGCTTTCTCTAATTTGTGTATTGAATATTTTACTATCTTGGTTACCTTCAGCATATTTAGCCAGCCCTTCATTTGCACTCGTCGTTTAGGCTAACAGCTTATTCAGCCTGTTTATGGATGGCCCCTCAGAGCTAAATTAATAGAAGAGGCTTTGGGGACCAGAGAGGAAAGTCATAAGCAAGACTGTAATGCTCATTTGCAACGTAGAAGCTAATTACCAATTTGCCACTCTCCAATCTTGTTTCATAATATGTTCACGACTCAACTTCTTTTGTGTTTTGGTGCCTGCAAGCGATATATGACTTTTGTACAACAGCAAATGCTTGCTTTTGTCTTCCTTGTGGTTTCATGTGCAGGAATTATTGAGTACTCAGAATACACCCCACACAGGCTCACATTTACCATTTGGCCATGTCAGAGGGATACTGGAATTGCCTTCATCTCTAAGTGTTCTCTTCAGTCTTTTTCAGTTCATGGATAATAAAAGAGTTCAGTTGACTCTCATGTTCCAATAAGCCTCGTGCACTTACACCCATTACCTCCCCCTATACATTAGGACTGGGAGTTTGAAGTATTCCACTGTGTAAGGTTCATTAAGAAGTCAGAACTTCACCAGGTATTGCCCGTTCTTTGTTTATCAAAAGATGCAATGTAAATGTGTCCACATATCACCAAAACCTAGCTAGCTAGACAATTTTTTCCATTCTCCCAATTTTCTCTTTGACTGTGAACAAACAGAACCACCAAAATTGCCAATCACAACCTCATAAAAGTTACCCAGTTTAAATACCTTAGTTCCCTGGACCACAACATACCTGTCCATTTGATGACCAAAATGTCTTAGAATACTGTGTGCCCATTTACTCTGGTGGGCAATGGGTTTCACATGGGTTAACCACACCAAAAGCAAATAGGTGAGAAGAATCATGGATGTGGTCATGGATAACGGATAAGATCCAAGATGTTTGTCTTTTTGGTACAGTCAAGTCAGTAATTAAAAGTCAGTAGCCAAAAAAGCCTTGAGTCTCAGCCCAATACTGTCCAAAGCAGATGGATGGGGGGGGGCAGTTTAAGAACCAAAGAAGCTGTAGTTTGATTGAATCAAAGAAGACATACAAGCTACATACAAGCTCTGATGATGATAGATGAGATCAGTGTACAGGTAAGTGAACCCCACCACTGTAGGTACATGCTAAGAAAATTATGATGAAAACAAAATATACATTATAAAGATTAATTTTAAAAAGCTGAAATATGACATTATTTTGCAGATGATTACTCTTGCTAAGGATAACTGAAAATTTTATTTCCGAAAACCCAAAAAATCTCATTTAAAGGGCTACAAAGCCATTTCCACTCTCCTCCTTCTAAAACTCCTAAACTACTGGATCATTCTATCCTGTAAGGTAAATGCAAAAAATAAATTAAAATAAATAAACAAAAATAGATGGTTATAGTTAGGAATGAAAGGGATGGGGTGAAACTAGAATCAGCCTGGGATATGCCCCTAAGTATCAAAGTTAAGGATCTCAGTAGGACATCTGTCATACAGTTCTTGAAGGATTAAGCTGCTTTGAGAAAATCCAAGATATTCGTTTTAAGTGGATTTTTGAAATTTTGGGGTATTTTAAATTTAGCTTTTATCTGTGATAATTAATCTAATGAGAACTGTAACTACTGATACAGCAACATAGTACTATGCAATATGACTTGTGCATAGAGAAAGAAAAACATACACAATAATTAATCTAATGAGGAATGTAATTACTGATACAGTGACTTAGTAATATGCAACATGACAAGTGCATGGAGCAAGAAAAACATACACAATCTAACATATATACTGGCTTTGTGGCTGTACAAACAGTTCTGTGGAATTTCAACTGATAAAATGCATTGTAATAATTACACAACATATATTTTTATGTTGTTTCCGTACAGCTCTAAGCTTGTAAAACTCTAATAACATAATTGTGTCAGTATATACCAGATTGCTGTGTCTGTTCTTGACATAAAAGTGTGGTACCTGAAAGCTTTGAGCTAAAGTGCAAAATAACTTGCCACCAGTCAATAGAAATAGGTATCCCTGAGCTACTCTGAGAAAGTACCTCAATAGCTTCAGTATTGACTTAAGCCTTTCATGTACTTTTCATCTTTTGTTGAACAACATTCACAAAGTAACTTTTATTCTGATTAACTCCCTGCAAACCAAACATGATCTGAGAATTATCAGGCTTTGAAGTGTGGATTATTTAGATCCCACAATCAATGTTGTAGTTCATATAGTTCATTATATATACAAATTATGTGTCATCACTTCTGTTCAGAAATATTTACTGAGAATTAATTTGTGCTGTACTCTGTCATTTTTTTCTATATCAACATAAAAACAGATTTAGTGCTGGAGTTTAACAAGTTAATTAGTAAGAAAAAAGGGAAAAATAGGTAGAGACTCAATTCTGTATTTTCAACATTTTCTTGGTAGAGATAGTTATGGTGGTAGATTACATCAGTGGTATTACCATTGCAAAAAAAGAAAACAAAACAAAAAAAACTGAGTAAATTATTTCCTCCTTCTGGTAATTAGGCAGATAAGCGATTTAAGCTGTGCCACAGCTGGGCTTTTTGACCACCACTACTCCCAACAAACTCAATAAGTCTTTATAACTCTGCATTTACCCTTGTGTAAATATGCATGTCCCTACTTACCATAACTTGCTGCTGTGACACCTGGGTTTTCCCACTGTGGGAGAATAAAGGATCTATTCTATTCTATTCTATTCTATTCTATTCTATTCTATTCTATTCTATTCCAGTCAAATGCTGACATGAATGTGTATTTCAAAACGGCATGAAAATTGTATGTGTATGTAATTTAAAATGTACTGCATCCACTTAATTGAGAAATGACAGGAGTACAGTTTTACCTCATTTAACGTCTAAGTCCAGAAGTGTCCTTCCTTCTCTTCTGTGTTAATCAGTGCATACACAGTAGTAAACCGGGGGTTGAATCATTAACTGTAGGAAATAGATCATTAAAAGTTCAAACAGGATCTGGGTTAAACTCACAGAGTGAACGTTATACTCTTTAAAAAACTTAAAAGGTAAGAAGCAGAGGACACAAAGTCTATGAATAGCCTAATGAGTTTGCTACTGCCTTAAGGGTCAGTGTTGCATGTCCACTGAAGAAAAGTTGAACTGAGCTGGTCATTGTACATTTACATTTCAAAGATTTGCCTACATGTTTAGACAGCAATCTAGGTTAGGAACCCAACCTCTGAGATCATAGGTAAACACATTCCAGCAGTCAGCTGCTGTTTTCCAGGACATCCTTTAGACTATTCCTTGGCACTTTTGTATCCAGACTGAATATATCTTTAATTATCAAGACAAAGTATGAAAAAAGATGTTATTTTGTTTTATTTTTGTTTTTTGTTTTTTTTTTACCTGAAAGTGCAATTATTATACTGTCTGGGGAAACAATTACTGCTGACACTAAGAATGCAAACATTGACTGAGTTGTACAGATTCATGGACTCATGTGCAATGCATCAGAAGAGAAGATGCAGCTTTCTGATTAAATCATCTGACCCTGGTCAGGGTTGATGGGCTGCTCTGCTACTGTGGGGGCCTGGGAGGTCTGCTTGTCTCCACCTTGGAATGAAGGGGATCACCTCCTGGGTCCATAGGCTGGCTGCCACTTTGGGGCATTTGTACCTGTACCCTATACCTGGGAGTACAGAGTGTGCATGGGGAGTGCAAGTGTATGCATGGTGTCCAATCTTGTGTGTCTTTATATTGGGTTGTGGGTATGAGTGTCTGTGTGCTTGCACATGAATGTGGGAATGTGTGATTGTGTCTGTGTGTGACTGTTTATCTGTCAGGTTGGGTCTTGGACTGCCTCCTCTCCTGGATCATCTGCATCCCCCCCATTGCACTCCCAGCTGGTGGGTGGTGCACCTGCGATAGTGATTCTGCATGTCGGGGTGTTCGGGTATATGCTTGTTCACTCCTGGCTCACCCTCCTCTGTTCTTCTCTGGGGGAGGGGTGCAGTTGTCCCTGTGGTGGTCTTCCAGGGGGCTCTTGTGCTCTGGGGGACTTTTGGAGGCCTGTGGCTCCGATTTCCCCCATGTGTGCCTCAGGTCCTGGAGGGCAGGTCTGTGGCTTCACACACCTGCTATTGGATATTGTTATGGAGAAACCCAAGTACGCTCACACACACACACACACACACACACACACACACACACACACACATGCTGGTGTTTGGATTCAGGTGTTTACAGATATACTTTATATTGAATTGCAGTTGCCACTAAAAACATCTTGTACTAATTCATACTGTGTACTTTTATGCAATGTTGTTGTTATTATATTTGCATATGTTATTTGTTGCTGTGGTTTCTTGGTTTTTTCCTCTCTCTTTCTGCAGGTGTAGAAGTAGACTTCTTGTTATCTTATCATCTTGTATTCTCTTTATCCTTCTTTCTCTCCTCTATTCTTATATCCTTCTTTCCCTTTTAACTTTTTGTCCCACATTTTTCACTTTGTTTTTTTTATATTTTTCCCTTTCTTTTCTGTCTCTGTGTCCATTGCATTTGAAAAACCCCCAAAGCAATTTCTAATCAAGTTCTTTATATCAAGTGGCCACTTGTGAAAGCAAATCTGTTGGGCTTCTCCTTGGCACTCAACAATTCTGCGTGCTACACTGCGGGACAGAACACATTTTAAACAAACAAACAAACAAACAAACAAACAAACAAATAAATAAAATGTATTTAACCTTGTGTGAGTAAAATTTGATCACTCCAAATGAAAGAAAAGGTTAAGTTGATGAATGAAAGCATATAAAGCTCTTCTTTTGCTGTCATTCCTGCTGGGAAGTGGGATTACTTTCTCACCCCAACTGTTTGGGTTGAGAACTGCAGCAAGTCTGACAAAATAAAACTGAGAGTTTTTAAGGCCTCAGCAGTTCTATACCTGTTCATGTAAATCAGTTAACATTCCTCAAGAAAAACCTTATTGTATAGCATGTGGCTTTAATGCTTCAACTGGCCAGTGTACATTTTAAATGTACAATGATCTGCCACAAATTGTTCTGTCATAATTCCAGGATTATTTTAGTCCCTTTTTAAAAAAAAAAAAAAAATATCTCCACATCTGAGCTGTTTTATTGTTGTTATTGTTATAACTGTTCCAGTAAATCAGTTTTATGGTATCATGCCAGGAAGTACATTTCCAAGTAGTTATTAAAAACCTTCTTTGAAAGATTGTCAAATTATTTGCTGATTATCATCAAATACTTTTTATTCTTACTCTGATTGTTGGCATACTAAACATTGCAATGATGCTCATTATTTTATTAGTTAAGATTCAGGTGTTTTTTAAGTGCACTGGAATTATGATACAAGACCTTCCTGTAATTTTGTTTATGTTCTAAGTAATCATGTCAACAGCAAAAGTGTAACCTCCTTTAGTAACCCAATGCTATTCAGGTGATATTTTGAAATGCTTAGTTTTTGTTCTTGAGGAAATGCACAGCAAAATTTCCATTGTATTCAATTACTTCAAAGTGGGATTTTGCTAAAACCAAAGTATGAAATCTTCACAGATCTGACAAACATTTTTTGGGGAACAACAGTTCATTTAGACACCTGATTCCATAATATTTTACTTGGTAAAAACTGTTTGACCATATACCAAGAAGTTTGAAACCAAAAGAAAAATATGATATATTACTCTGCCATGATGTAATGACAACACCATTTCAGACTGTTAGATTTAGGGGAATATTGTTACTATTGCTTTCATAGCCATTACAGGAACTTCAGCCCTACATTGCTATTTAACCACCATTATAAGATTTCAGTCTGCAAATTGGAAAATAAGTTGATCTGTAATCTGACTGGGTTAATGTGCTTAAGTCCTTTTATGTTAACACAAAAATAACATAAAAATGTTGATGTTGCTTGGGAATAATTTGTAATCAAAGAGCAGATATCGCAGCAGTCAAACTCAACATGCCTGGACTGTAATCTATAATGTATCTTGTTAATCCCTAACCTTTGAGCCTCTGACACAGCACTGCCTCTGGTCTCTTGCTCTTTAAAGAAGTTCCGAAGACCTTTATCACACAATGACATCACTCCATCTCAAACTAAATGACAAAGAAAACAAATGTGTTTATGGCATAAAGTTTAACTCCAACATTGTCTAATTTCCCCAAGCATTTTATGCCTGAACTTTCAGTCAGTGTGCTCATCAATGGAGAAGACTCAGTGCCTTTCAAAAAGCACATAATAAGGCTTTGTCATGAAGAGTCAGTAACATGCAAAACAGCTCTTGTTGGTCAGGAAGATGTTTCTCAAACACTTCGCCCTTGCTCTCAATTTCTCTGAAATCATGTCCTAATGATGACCCAAGGCCCACTTTTAATCACTATTTGCATTGCCCTTTTTAACAATCCTTCCACTTCACTGCACAATTTTAAATGTGGAAATATGAGATCCAGTGATGGAATTCTTAGTAAACACAATAATTTGGGGTAATATTAGTTTTCTCCTCAATGTATGAGAGACTCTGATGAAACCAAGCAAAACTTTAACTGACCCTTCAATGACTTTCCTCTTCTTTTCTGTATCATATAAAGCAAGTTTACTTCTACAACATCTGTTCCCAAGTATGATGAAAGGAAAGTTCAGGCTTCACATGAGCCTTTTTTAAAAAATGCCACTCACTCCCACTGTTACAGGGCCTTACAAACTCTGTGGTCAAGGAGAAAGCAAAGCAAAAAGAATCCAGAAACAACAATGACTGACAAGTAAATACATACACTTTTTGACTAAATTAAACTAACATTTCATCAATCATCCATTTTTTGTATTCATAATTGCCTGTTCAGGGTTATTAGTGAAGGTTAGAGCCTTTCCCAGCATAGAAGTGGGGTACACCCTAGTCAAAATGCCCATCTATCACACAACTTTTCAATGTAATACTAAAATATACTTTCTTAAGTGATGTCCTCATTCATAAATTCTTCATAAAGTAAGTTCAGTCTGCTATTGTTTACTGATGGGAGTTTTGATAATAGAAAAAGCAAAGTGTATATACTCTTTACAGTTTTTTTAAACATTTCTAGTCCATATGAAAGCTGCCTTGCAATGAGCTATCCAGTTGGTGTCAGCAAGTGAAGTAAATGAAAGCTTTTATTATGAGCCACAGACATGAAGGCAAGTGCTTCAAACTTGTCTTCCTGTTGTTGCTATGTTTATTGCTTTTATTTTGAAGTAAGAAAGGAAGTAGGCACTCTTTCAAAATCTAAAATACATGGACTGATCAGTTATGAACTGGATTATTGAAAACAATTCAATTCAAATCAGTTTATTTATGTAGTATCAGCTCTCAGCAAATGTCATCTTTAAGGAATTTTAAAGAAAAACAGATTCAACGTTTAAATAAAATATTCAGTCCAATTAAACCAGTCACATAGATAGATTAATGTTCAGTTACGTACATTCCAGTTCCATCATAGTTTTATTGCACTCAGTCAAGTTCAGTTTATTGCGGCATTTAATAAAAATATTCCTATTTAAAGAAACCTATCAAACTTTATCAAGTCATTGACTTTTCAGGATACCATCCTTCCAAACAATCTTGTGGTAGCAGTAAACACACATTTTGAGATTCAGTAAATCTCCACTCTATTTGATGAAACAATAAAAGGAAACATTTTTAATGGCTTTATTGGTATTGGGACCAATTTAGAATAAGACAAGCATCAGTACATTGTATGTAGAGCAGTTAAACATTGATTAAGGTATTCTAAAGATTACAGATTATCTTAAACACATTTTATGGCTGGTTAAGCCTTTACTCTGTGAAAAATAAAAAATAGTTTTTTCTCTATAATATCAGTATTAGATTCACAGATACTGTTTAAAAATCCTGTCTGGTGACCTGAAAATATAGTTGAAACTAGAAGTTTACATATACTGAAAAAAACAGCACACCTACATATTTTTTCTCACTGTCTGAAGCTAAATCCGACCAAACTTCTCTTGTTTTAGGTCAATTAGAATTACCAAAATTATTTCTATTTGCTATATGCCAGAAAACTAAAGAACTGTTTGGCCATTATGACCATTTTAACTGTGAAGTATGGGGTGGCAGCACCATGTTGTAGGGCTGTTTTGCTGCAGAAGGAAGTGGTACACTTCATAAAATAGATGGCATCATGAGGAAAGGGCATGATGTGGAAATATTGAAGCAGCATCTGAAGACATCAGTCAGAAAGTTAAAGTTTGAACACTGACTGGTCTTCTAACTGGACAATAACCCTAAGCATGGACCCCAAAGGGGTTATAAAGTGGCTTAAGGACAACAAAATCAATATATTTTGGCATGGCCATCACAAAGGCCTTATCACAGTTCTATGGAAAAATTGTGGATAGATATGAAAGGTGTGTGTGAGCGAGGCAGCCTACAGACCTGACTGAGTTATGCCAGCTCTTTCAGGAGGAATAGGCCAGAACTCCAGCAAACTACTGTGAGAAACTTTTGGAAGGAAACCCAAAGTCTTTGATCCTAGTCATTTAGTTTAAAAGATAATTATCCCTGATACTGACCAAATGTACATAAACTTCGAAGAAAGTAAAAAAGAAAAAAATGTTATCGCAACATTATCTGGCATTTAGTGAATGGAAATAGTTTTGGTAATTCTAACTAACATAAACCAAGAGAAACTTGGTCTAATTTACCTTCAGACAGTGAGAAAGAAAAAAAAATGTGTATGTGTCTTTTTATTCGGCACATGTAAACTTCTGATTTCAACTGTATTACATCAATACATACTTGTGGAAAAAATGGTTATTTAACATCTGCCATTTTGAAAATAAATTTGAAAATTCAGCATAAACCAACATGATGAACATGATGAAGACTTCTATGTTCATATCCAAGAAATAAGTTTCTACTGCTGCAAAGCTTCAATGATGTTTGAGTAATCTACATGTGAATAATAAAGTAGCCTTCAAGGCTTATGTATTTTTTTTCCTTTATGGGTCATGTTATCAATAGCCTAATCTTTCTTTCTGCTTTAAATGCAGAATGAAATATTTTGACCTGTCTACAGAGGAGGGAGATGGGGCCCAGCCAAATAAACATTTATTTTAATCAATCATTTGACAGTGAAAAAAGTTAGCTTCACACATTTCTCAGTGACTCTGATATCACCATGAGTGTGCTGTTGCTGCTCTGAGTCCATCTGTATGTGTTTAGGATGTTTATAGAGATCAATTATTTTTTATCAATTATTTTTTATCAACTATCCAGAATAATTCTTGTGTTTTCCCTGACCTTGTTAGCGAACAACAAAAACTGAAGCAATCAATCGGTACCCTGTGAAGATTTTGTATTTTGGAGTGAACAGTAGGGAAAAATGGAAGCAAAGCCAGATGAACAGCTGTATTGAGATAAACCGTCACCCCATATGCTGAGGAAAAACAA
This sequence comes from Anableps anableps, assembly GCA_014839685.1. Classification (NCBI taxonomy): domain Eukaryota; kingdom Metazoa; phylum Chordata; class Actinopteri; order Cyprinodontiformes; family Anablepidae; genus Anableps; species Anableps anableps. Next base: position 21,027,184 of record CM026082.1, read on the forward strand.
TCTCTACGCATTATGGAGGCTGAAGATGAAAAAAAAATGCTTAATCAACTACCATTGATATTACTTCTGGCAATTAGGAGCATGCTGGTAATGATATGAGTTTTCAGCTGTAAATAATTATGCTGCCTGCGGGCCATGCTTTAATTCTTGGCTGTATCTATAAACAATAATCAAACCAACAGCAGCAGGGCTAAAAGTTGGAGATTTGTGATTTGCAGAGCAGAGGTTGAGGAGCAGCTTATTGGAGCCCTGTGGTGATGCCACTAGTCAGGGTCACCTTTGGGTGTGCTCTCATCTGTACACTGGTGCGCTAATGCACGGTTCTATTGATCAACCTGGATTTGTCAAAGTAAAGCACCCGTATGCATACACAGGTGCTCAAAAAAAAACAACTTAACATATTAAAGCTTTCAAACATGTATTGTTGTACAAATCCAGTTCCATTTCTACTTGAAGCTTAGAAAAATATTAATTTTTAAAGCATTATTAAATCACAAAATGGAGTCTATTTTGATTAACAACAAGTATTTGAAAAAACAGAAAGCAATCCAATAAAAGTCATTACAATATTGATACGTTTTGCACCTAAAAAGGAGTAGTTCAAATTATTTCCGACATGAAATGATTTTGCCTCATCATTACAAAATTGCACCTCTGTGCAATATACCTGAAAGGTTTCAACTTTACACCTCAATGTCAAAAAGGAAGTGTCAGCTCTGTATGGACTTAGATGAAGTGCATAATTAAAGAAACATATGAAATCCAGCACTGGGCGTGAGATTAATTAGGTGCATGTCAATATCCTCATCAATATCCGATTAACCAATGACACATGGCCCAATGAAGACTATTGATCTTCTCCAAGTATACAGCGTTAATAGGTTGAAGCCAAGAGTCAGTCAAAGAGCTGATGGCAGAAAACTTTGAGGATTGTACAACGTCGTCCTCATAGCCAAATTGTAACGATCATATGATGCAGACTCATGGGAATCCATTTATTGCTATGGCCACAACTGAACTTACTCAGCTTAGCTAGAATTCCCATCCTGTTACTGATAATTAAAAATGACCCCAAAGGATCGTTCTCTCCCAAAAAGACTCAATCTAGATTAATGGTGGTGGAATGGCCAACATAAGTTAGTCCCTTTATGATAATGGTTATAATGATAATAATGATTGCTTGGATGAAGGATGAACAATCCCCTGTCCTGGAGTTGAATCCCTATACAGGTTAATTAGGTAAGATAACATCATTAGCCACTCTCATGCCTGCACTGAAAATTAATTGGATAAGATGGAGATTTAGGTCTCTGTTTAAATCACATAAACGATCAACGACAGCTTTGGCAGAAAATGGGAGGTCCAAATCAGTGAAAATCTTATTTAGATTACATTAAACCAGCTTAATGAGGAAAAAATATTCCAATGATTTGTTAATATAGGTGCTGCAAGGGCCCTTTAGGATGCACTGAACAGATTAAAAAGTGCATTAATGATGTATTGTTGTGCCTTGTTAAATCCTGATTGTTTTCAGCTTTGTTTGATAATCAAGAGGAGATTGTGACATGGGTCACTAATCAAAACCTTAAGATAAAGCTAAACAGTCTGTTATATATCAAAGAACAAATGGGCAATGTTTTTTGTCGATATGGCACCTTGCAATAATATCCCTATCCATTTAATTTGTTCAGTTTTGTCACTCTGGAACCTATAAAAATGATAAATGACTTTAAACATTTTTTTTTTTAAAAAGAACAGCATCTGTGTTTACCTCCCTTTACTCTGACAACCTAAATAAAGCCCAGAATCTACCTGGGTGGTATTTATCTCAGCATAAATACATTATTAAAAGCCTTTTGGGGTTTGTTAGAAAATATCATAAACACCAAGGAACACACCAGATAATTTAGTGATAAAACTGTAAAGATATTTAAAGTAATGTTAGGTTATATGACAATTTCCAAAGCTCTGAACATATCAAACAGCAGCATTCAACATATATTCCTCAGTGGCTCTGATGTCACCATACAAACATACATATGCATATATTATCAAACAAATAAAAAATAAATAGAAAGAATATGGCACAACTGCAAAATCCACCAAGGTATTGTTGAGAGGCTGGGTAAGGAAAAGCAGTCAGGACCCTTCTGACTACTCTGGAGGATGTGCAGAAATTCAAAGTTCAGGTGGGATAATCTGCTGACAGGACAACCAGTAGTTCTGCATCCAATATTCTTGTCTCTATGGCAAGAAGAAAGCAATCAATCACTGGAAGAAAAGCATGAGAAATCCCTCCTGCAGTTTGCCACAAACCTTGTAGGGGATGTACATACACGTGAAACTAACTTATCTTGGGGTAATATACAAAATGCAATAGGACTTAATGCTGCATTTAAGTTTTTTCCTGGAAGCTGAGACTTGGAACAGAACATGGAAAAATATGGAGAGGTTTAAGATGTGTGAATGCTTTTGCAAAGCACTGTCATATAAGCAATCTGTGTTCCTTGGTTTGAAAGGGCATAAATGGCCTGATGGCTTTGCAATCATGAATAAGACTGGATGTTTGTTGTAAGGGAACCATTAGCTGTAACTCATGATTTTTTTTTCTAAGGGGACATTTGTGTTTTTAGTGCAGGGCCAATCCGCTGGACATTCTCAAACTATTCCTCACAGCAGCCACAGAGCTTGTTGGCTGTCTTTGGCTAGGAAATATATGTGTGTACTTCCACATTAATAATGCATCATGCTACTTTTGTGTAAACTGTCATATATTAAATAATAGATGTTAAAAAGGCAGTATGAGCAGTTTGACTTCAGTTTGGGGAAGTTCATTGTAATGGAGAGTGGAAGATAACAAAGCAATCAGTTATACCTTTGATATCCGTGTTCTAGTGAAACACTAAGTAAACACCTGGTTAAAGAAGCATCCTGCCACAGCTCCCATTAATAATTCACCATTGCAAAGAACACAAACATTAATATAGTAATGCCATCTGGCAGATTAAATTTGATCTTGCTAATTTAAATGTTGCCATTAAAGTTTTTTTGTTGCCACCAAATGTTCTTTTTTTAAAATGTCTAATCAAATGAATAAAGTTCCCAATATTTATCACTTAAGTTTATCTGTGCACAGTTAATTCAAGACTTTCTCTTGTACTTGTATTTTGGTCAGTGAGAGTGAATGGGAGGAGGTCATCTGACACCATGTGTGTTGTGTGTCATTTAGAATGCATCACTGTTGGCCTGACGACTGAAGAGAAGCTGCCCGTGAAAAGGCAAAAAGTCTGGCTTCATAAGGTAATGTTCTGATTATTCCAAAAGGATACTATATATACAATTAGCCATACATTGTATTTGTATTTGTATTTTTTATTTTACTGTAAGTTAGTTTGTCAATTCAGTCTAATTAAAGTCCATACATCGGAAAAAAGCTGTTTTAGAAAGGCAATACCAGTTGGAAGTTTACCTCTCCAACAGCTAGCTAATATAATTAAACATATATTTTCTTAATAATTCATAAATTAAATACAACATATTTTAAATATTCACTTGAAAACAGTTTATTTCCATTTATTTCACTGTGGCTAACTTAAATGTATCTATGAAAATAAAGTTTAATTCTTAGGTAGTGTTTTTTGAGATGTAAACTTCTAGGCATATAAAATATGGCTGAATTAGCTGATGTGAGGTGGATTAGGCCTACATTAAGAACAGGCCTGCATCACCTTGTCAATAAAATATTTGTTGCTGCACCATTGCCCTGTTCCATTGTGACTATTGAATTACAAACCCTATCTGTGTGTGCGAAAAACAAAAAGAATGTCAAGTGAGGATTTCAGGTTGTATTATGCCATAACAAACAGGAAGTGTTTAGTCTGGTGCAGCAAAAATCCCAGTGTCATTTTGAATTAAGTGTTGGCTAAGTGTAGCTCACAAGCTGACAGAAGAGATTGTCATGCCAGGGGCAACAAAAGAAGATTGAAAGAATATCCATATATAGATCATTTTATAGACTGTCTTTCTGTATTTTACAACTTTTCAAGCAAGGTCAACTTTACAGTAGCTTGTAAAACTATCACTACCCATGTAAGTTTTTGATATTTTGTCACACTATGACCACAAATTTTAGGTTTTTTTTTAATCTAAGGTATTGTGATGTGATACCCCAACACAAAAATTGTAAAATAGAGGGACGGTGATACGCAGTTTTACATTTTCATTTATTTAGGTATTTAGTTTTTACAAATCTGACTTAAGTATAGTTACAAGAAAAAAGCCTTTGTTGAAAAAAGCAAGAGTCCCTTTTAAAGTTTGACAAAAGTCAGATAAGGGCCACAGCAAACAAATGGAAGAAGGAGCTTTGCTTGGATGAGCAAGAAATTAGTTATTTTGACTTTCACTCAAAATATTCTGTGTGACCAAACTTGAAGACACCATCCACAATGTTAAGCAAAGTGGGGGCAGTATTACGCATTGGAGATGCTTTATCAAGGACAAGGGAGTTGGTCAAGGTGATGGTGAGATGGATGGAGCAAAATACAAGGAACTCTTGAGAGAAAACCTATTAGAGGCCACAAAAGGCCATAGTGAGAGGTTCACCATCTAGCGGGACAACAACTCTCAAACATACAGCCAGAATTACAATGCAGTGACTTAGATCAAAACAAATTGTGTCAGAATGGTCCAATCAAAGTCCAGACCTTAAATCTGACAACAAAAAATCTTTGGGAGGAGTTGAACTCTGACTGAGCTTTAGCCATTTTCTAAAGAAGAATGGGTAAAATATTTACTTTTTAGATGAATAGCATGACATTCTCCAAAAGACTTGTAGCTGTAATCAAAATGATAGGTTCTTCAAATTATTGACATTCTGTTGAAAAAAAACAAACAAACAAAAAAAAAAACACTTCAAAGTTTTGCTTTGTGTCCCATCAAATACCCTTAAAATGCAGTAAAATTTAAGGTGATATAATGTGACAAAAGTTCTAGAGGTGTGAATACATTTGCGAGGCTATCTGGACTGTCATTAGTTATGGGCTTTTGTGAAAGTAAATACAAACTTCTTGAAGCACTGTACACATGTAGGTCATGCAAACAAAACAAATGCTGTGATATAAATAAAAGTCTGCTAAAAGTCATGAAGAGGAATCTTTAAAAGCAAATAAATTTTTGCTGCAAAATTCAACACAGTAATGAATTGAAAAAGACGTGTTGTTAAACTCTGCGCCAAGCTGTTTGTTTCAGATCTGTGGCTCTGATGGAACCTGGAAAAAAAAATACTATGTACAGGTCAAAAACAAGCACATCTACAGAAAATCCTGTATGTATAATTTAGCTAGACACACATTAAATAATTCAGTACACCACTGAACTCATACATGTTAATCTTGCATATCTGATCCTAACTCAGATTCACCAAATGTTCAAAATTCTGATGGACCTGAGGTTATTCAACATAGTTGTGTTCGCATATGGCTTTTGACAGAAAACATGAACCTTTTGTAGAAAAGTGAATCAGTCATTTATGTGGTTCAGAACAGTGTTGGCAACCTCTTTGTTTAGAAAGTCAGTGTTTGGCAGGAGGTATACAGCTTTAACAATTAATAGACTTCTCACAGCATCACAATTTTACAACCTGTGTAAAACATTCACACACGCAAAGACTCACACAACTCTCTAAGTAACCCAGAAAAACAGTAAAGCAAATGAAAAACAGGAATGTTAGGGTGTCTAATTTAATATGATACACATTTATAGGAAATGCTACAAAGCACATCTGTGTCTTGAAGTATTATCCCTCTTCTGGTGATAAGTGCCATTGGATACAAATAGAGACAGCTGGAAATATGGCTAAGGAGTTTTATTCTCCACATTTGTTTACATAATCAGTTTTTTAGCAGGCCACGATAAGGCTACATGGATATCCTGTGGTCTTTGCCTGGTTAATGTGAACGGACCGCACACTGGCTCTGCTTTCACTGAGTTATTACGTCGAGTGTAATTTGAAACAATTACAAAAACACTGGCCCACTTGTTACAACACTCATTTTCCCGTCACATATACAAACCACGGATTCAATAGCTTTACATGTTTTTCAATCACACCCAGTGGAGCAGTGTTCAGTGTGAAAAAGTGTAGCATTTCATCCTAGCTCGCATGGTATGGGATAATCTTTCACATTTTGCCCGGGGTTTGTTTTGCTATTTCAGCAGAAACTTGCTCGAGCCATGCGAATTACCACAGGAAAAAAAATGATAAAAATACCAAACAATATTGTATCAGATGTAAATGAACAAACAATTTGAATAATCAGAGCAAATAATTTGTTATCTCTGAAAATAAAGGCTGTTTATTATCCTTTCTTCTCAAAGATGCATTGCAGAGATAATAGTTTTAAACATACAAGCAGAAAAGAGATAGTGTGACACAGCTTGGGAGGAGTTATTTGGTTCTGCATGGTGAACTTCTATGATAGGAAACTAAGTATTGAAGACATCATTATTGTTTTTCAATAAAATTAATTATACTAAAGAAATTGGCATGGAAATTGTATCAATAGTTAGTAATCAAAATAATTTAAACATACAAATTAGTTCAAAAATTAAGTTATTGGTGAAAAATGACATCATTGAGTGACCTGATAATGATCAAATATTTCAAAATTAAACTTTTGTTGGTGTTGTCAGTGTCAAAAAGTCTTCTTTTTATGGTGAAATTAGTCCCATTTATTGATGAGGGGGGATTTTGGCCACATGCTCCAGACAAACTTGCTACAAATTTTGAAGATTCTGCAGGCCTCCTCTATGTATGCACTCTGATGTTTGGCTCTTTTTGTCAGTTTTATATTGAATTCAAGTCAGGTAACTGACTGGGCCATTCTAGCAGCTTTAATTTCTTTCTCTGAAGCCAACCAGAGACTGTCCTTGGCTTTGTGTTTGTTTGGGATTATTGTTTTCCCAAACAAACAAACAAACAAACAATACTTCATGTTCAGATTTTTAGCAAAAATTCATCCTTCATTCAATTGCCTTAAGTCTCTCAGTACCATATGCAGAAAAAACCCCACACCGTGATGTTACCACCTCCAGCAACACTATTGGTATATTGTTTATGGGGTGATGTATCGTACTGTTTCTCCCCCAGACATGACATCCAAAAGTTTTGGTCTAATCTGAACAGATTACATCCCTACAGTGTTTTATCGGCTTGTACAAAAGTTCTGTTATAAGACTGAAACACTTTTCTACATGCATTTTCTTCAGCAGTGAGGTCTTGTGCAGCATGTGTCCATAGTAGCCATGGATCCTAATGCATTATATAGTCATTTATTTGGAGCAACTTTAACTACTAGTTATAGCTCTTTCTAAAGCTCTCTGGTGCTTGAAAAATTCCTCTGATTTTTATTTTGTCTCCTTTTTCTGAAATCCCATGAGGACCACTTGGGCACGGTTGATTTGTAGTGAAAATCAGTCCTTTCCACTTCTGGAATATGGCTCCAATGGCGCTTATTGTAAGCACAGTCATTAGTATGTTTAGAAGAAATAGGGACGGGAAAGTACTGAGTGACCACTTTGCTTTTTCTCATCATGAAATGCTTCTTCACCCTGGTAATAAAAAAACCTTTCTATAGGCTAGATTTGTATAAGACTAAAATAGCTGAAAAATAATTTACACTGAAATGTTTTCTAAATAATAAAAAAATTCAACTGGTTTCTTGGCTTTTCCTGTCACTCTGCATGTCATTTTCTTCAAATGTTCAAGACTTATTTACTATATCATTCCACTTTCTTATAATGTATGGACTTGTTTGTTTTGATTTGTTTGTATGTGTTGTTTACCTGGGTTGATATCAAAATCTGGTGCAAATTTAATTACAATATATAGATCGGAAATTTATAGTTGTTGAAAAAAACATGGAGCTATTAATTTCTTATATATATATATATATATATATATATATATATATATATATATATATATATATATATATATATATATATATATATATATATATATATATATATATATATATATATGAGTGGTTAAGACTGATGCCCTGTTTTTTTTAATTTTGATTAATTTACTAACAGTACTCTTGTTTTGTATTATAGAGCTTGCTGTTGCAGAGAGATCACAGCCAGCCTGTCTTGATCTTTAGCCATTTGTGAAGATGGACATCTTTGGCAATGTGAGTGCAATTTCACTTCTGTTCCTCATAACAACATAGCTGAACTCGAGAAGGCCATACCTCATACCTCAGACTCTCCCTCTCTCTAAAGGTGCTGGTGCAGCCTGACCATTGACATTTAACATTCCTCTGCACTGCCTCTACATTCTCAATGGGGGATTGAGGAGTGCAGAGGCCAGTGCCCGGTTCTCAGGGGTAAAAACAAAAAGACTCTTGAAAATCCGAAGGAGTTCCCATGATCCTAAGAAAGACCTTGATCCGACCTGTGTTAGATTTCCATTCCATGGATTAGGGCACACAAAAAAGGACATATTTGGGTGATTTAGTTTGTCCCTTGCCCTGGATTCTAGTCAAGGAATTATCAGAGTTTTACTGCCTGGCACTAAAATATGTGGCATGGTAATTTGGCTAAAATAAGAATTTATGGAATCTTTTTCTGCCCACAAAGCTTTCATGGCCTTCACTGAAATAAAGTCACTGCAAAGACTAGTAGTGACATTTAATGGTGGAAAGTTTTCAAAGTCATTTTTCAAGGTTTTTCCACTAACATACATAATCTGTTAGCATCAAAGGAGCACACATGCATAAATAATTGACTAATTCACTTAAAGGGGGCCAGCGTAGATTAATTAAGCTTGAATACTAATTATGTTTTTCTGTCTACAGCAACTGACGCAGTTGTTGTTTAGAAGAAACTGTTTGGTGGGTCACAATTACCGTGCTCATATAAGTCTGCTCTGTAAATTAAGATGCTTACACATTTTAATGGCAGGGCTGGCTTCGTCTTTGAAAGAAAATGCTAACCTTATCTTTAGTAACAATGAGGGGGCTTTGTAGAGGTTTCCATTGTTCTTATGACATTTCACATTTGATACAGCATTTTTTTTTTGTATTTTATTAGTTAAAACGAACCTTCGTTAACATTAAAACATAATCATCCTTTAGGCCTTCATTGATTTTTCAAGGTATTTGGTTTAATTTTTTTAAAGTTTAATTTAAGTGCAAAGAAGCAAACAAACAAACAAAAAGTCATGCTTTGACTTCATTGCAAAACAAAAATGGTTAACATTTTTTCATATATCATGTAGGCTGAGATTTGCAAAGGTTTTTTGTGAAAAAGCTAAAATTAAAGCAAGAGACAAAACATGCACAGAGACCTTTTTGTCAAGCTTTTGAGAACTTCTATCACAACCAGAAAATCTCACGCCTCTGACTCCTATATGCCTAGTGTTTCGAGTGTTTGTCTGGAAATGGTAGCTCTAAGTGTCCTAGGGAGGACGAGCTCTCGCTGTCGACTCTCCCCTGGCAAGCAGCATGAGCAGGGACAGAGGAAGACAGCTCAAAGCTGGGGCCTTGTTTACAGCTGTGTGGGAAAGAAAACAGGCAGACGTAAATGAGGGTTGACGGTTTCATGAAGCACAATTGGTTGACGGCAGATTCAATGTGACTGGGCTGAACTGGGCGATGATCCGTACAGTATGCAAAATTCACTTTCTAGCTGGTCTGTGCCCACCAGCCCCTAGCAGCAAGCGGTCTTCCCCAAGCCCTTCTAGCTATGCCTTTGAATGCAACAAGAACTGAACAAAGCATTGTTATGCTCTATTCCTTTTGACAACAATCACATTTAAAAGGAAAGAAAGGAAATAAGTCATGAATTTCTTTTGACACCACATACAAATGATTGTTTTTTTTTTTTCTGAAGCTGAATGTAAAGTTTGTATTTGGGGAAAAATAAGCAGGAGATTAAAAAGGTATACCATGTTGTAAATGTTACAATCAATCCAACTTATACTTTTAATGAAACAAAATGATAGCAAGATATTTCTGCTAAGTATATTTGCAGTAGTACAATAATACTTTGCACTGGGAAAGTGTATAGTGGAACTACGCTGTCGCATTTTGAAAAGTCATTTCATTCTCAAAACTTTTGAATTTATTTCATAAACCTTTATGACACTTTTTACCCCTTAGGATTAAATTGTTGCTGTCATTTTGGAAGTGCAGCATCTGCATGTTACATCCACTTATGGCATATCAATCAACAGGTCTTGCATGGTCTGAGGATGTTGTCAATGTCTCCTGGAATCCCTCTCCTCCTAGCTAACGACAGAGAGGCTAACGTGTAGATCAGATTTCTAATGACAGTAGCCAGAATATATCATAGTTTACAGAACAAAATTGTTTTCCATGTGGTAAAAAAAAAGATAATATCAAGCTTTTATTTAGCAAAATTTTTATTAACTTTCTCATAGCTGTTTCTTTGAGATTTTTCATTATAACTACAGATCAGTTAATTGCAAACAGTGATCCCTGTGTTTATTCCCTCGAGATATCTGAAAGGTTCTCACAGTTTCCAATCAAGTGCTTTTCCATGACGGGGCTCAAAAGGAAACAATGTAACTATAAAACATTAAACTATCCTGTTATTTGATTAATGTTTTGCTCTCTTTAAGAATGTGCCTCTTCAAAAAATACACTTAAATGGCTGGTTTATTACTCACCTCACTGAAAATAACTTCTTCACTCAGTAACAGAATTCACATCAAAGAGTGTTGTTAGTGCCTTCTGTTAGCATTTAGGTATGTTGCATTTGCTAATCATGAAAAGACTGGACTGTTTGGGATTCAACTGGTGGGTCAGGGGTCATGTTTGGTCAAAGTGTAAATTGTCTGATTCTGGTCACCAGGTGATTTATTTTATTTTGAATATTAAGAAAACTAAGGAAAATGAAGGGAAAAGACAAAAATACAGGGAGACAGTCATAACCAATGCCAAAATTTTCTCTCATCTTTGCTATGACACAGTATGTACAAATCACAGGCGATGATTGGTACCCAGTTGAAAAGAAAATGGTTTTTAAATAAGTTACAATTAGATAAGCATTAATCTCAGTGGTATAAATGAATGTCTTGCTGTAGGGCTTGTCGAATGTAAAAACAGATTTACAAAACCCCTCTTTCCAGATTGGTCTGGAAGTCATCCTCTGCTATTTTAATTGCTCTGTCATTTAAAACTGAAAAAACCCCTCCCCACTCGCAACAACAGTCTGCCCCTTGATTTTGCCTTTGAAATTAAATATTGTATACAAATACATGCTGTTCATGGGCATGAGCACTGTTCATCACTGGAATCTGCATAAAATAATGCTTAAAGAGCTCCATACGCTTTAAGCAACAGAGCTCTTTCATATGGTACATTCACATGTAAACATATCAGTAACACAAAAACACCACTACTTATGTCCTTTCCTCCTGCTTCTGCATTGTTCTGCTGCTCTGCAGAAATGAGAGAAATGTGGGAATGCGGCTTGTTTCACATGTTCATGATTGAAAAGAAACCCATACTTGCTTTTGGATATCCCTTTTTGTCCATTTTATACAAGTGAAGACCACCTACAATGCTACATTAAAGTTAACATGTCTCCAGAGGAATGTATCGATCTCTCTTTCAAATGCAACACATTTTATTTAAATTTTATTTAGATTCTTTAACATAAGTGAAGACTATTTGGGTTTATGTAACATGAATCAAAGAGAAGTGCAAACCATGTCTGTGTACTCTTATCCTGCTTCTGTAAAAATCCATAACATTCCAGGAGATACTTTTGTTGCCTATTCATTTTAAAAACACGAAGGAAGTATTTTAATGTGACCTTCATTACACATTCATGTCAACTTTTCTTATCTATTTATGATTAAATTCTTTTCCACTCCTGTTGTTCAATTAGTGCTTGACCCCTTTAGCGGCGATGTAAATTAAATGACATTTCAGTGTCGTCCCATATTTAAAATACTGCGTTAGTTGCGGATCATAAATGATGATCTTCATTCTGCAGCTAATTTATTCATTTAACAATTTCCCTCCAGAAGTTACAGCAGAAGGCTCTGCAGCAACCTAAGCAGAAGAAATCCAAGTCGGCTGAATTTCTGATGGGTGAGTCCTGCTTGATGAGTTATTGCTCATAATTTGTGTAAGGATTAATTAACTAATTACAGACAAATGGCTTTGGGCTAAATTTTGCTCTTGCTTGTCAGGGCGCAATTTGTAATTATTTTAATCATTTCTTCTCCTCTTTTTTTATCCTCCTCCTGCAAGATTCTGATTTAATTTTAACCTAATTGTGTTTTAGTATCATTTAAGAAGGATGCGCTTGAACATTTAGAGGCACAGAAATCAGTAGTAGAATTGTTTTAATAATAAATATGTCTAATATTAAAAAAAATGTGGTGAGTCATTCTGACCTATAGCTGTTGTTTTGGCCTATGTGTCAATGCCTTTCAATTTATGTTTCTGCTTATTTTATCAGGGAGTGAGGAGAGAGCTGCTGTTGTGGGCATAGAAAATCCTGCGTTCAATGGCGAAGGAAGCACCGCGCTTTCCAATTCTCTGAGTTGGCTGGGGAGAAAAATGCGAGGTGACAGGCCAGATAGCACCCTTGCAGCTCACCAAAAAAAATTGGAGCTGCAAGCCCCTGCCAGTGAAAGAGGTGAAGCTTCATTCTTCATTAGCCTCAAATCTGTTGACAGTAGATGTGTTCCTGATCTAACCTTTCTCGCTTCCTCCTTGTTTCTCTCTTGCTCTCTCTCCATTCGAGGGGCCCTTGGTCCTGGCATTCCAAAGCAAGCGAGTCCAAACAAGCATGGTCATATAACTTCTTCTTCCGCTGGAGATTGCTCTACAGTAGTGGGTGTTCTGTCTCTATCTAGAAGTACCCTCGACACAATCAGCCTTGACTCCCACTCTCGGCTACATGCCTTGTGGTGGGCTGGAGTCATAGGAGAGTGCATTTACATATGCTACTATGTTACCGAGCCGATCCGCTGTCTGTGTGGTGTGCTCACAACACCCCCGAAACACGGCTTTAGGCCAATCAGGCATACGAATATGCCCCCTTATAATTCAGTATGTCAGGGAGAACTCTTGAGGAATGGGATGGTAAATTAGGATGCGTTCAAGGTTGCGAGCGTGCCAGTTTTCTCAGGGATGAGTCACATTTTAGATTCTTGATTTAATATGGCTTATTTTGCTTTGGCTCTGAATGGTTACTAATTATTTTACCGTTATTGTCATTATTAGTAATGCAATGGAAATAGAATCAAACTAATGTAGGAAGAAATATTTATTCCTGAGTTGTTTTGTAAAAGTGCAAATCTTTTATTTTGCCTATGAAATATACCTGGTATAATATAAACAACACCACTGTTTTGAAAATGGAAAGAGAGACACTATGCAGTGAATGTACATATACATTGTATACAGCAAGGCACCTGTCCCTTCTCTTTAGACTTGTAGTACCTGGACACCCAAAGAATATTGTTGTTAAGATTAGTTTTATTAGTTTTTTTCAGTTATTTATTTCAAAAATAATTACAAATCCATGAGTACTTTGGTGGGGAAAATGTACTGGATCAAAATGTTACTTTTGTCATCATAATTTCAACATTCAGCCTGCTTTAGAAAAACTAAAATACCAGACAACAATTGAAAGTATTTTAGTTGTTGTTGACCTGTCTAGAGTTTGCCCAGCCTCTTGCCATTGACCACTTGAAAATGGCACCAGACCTGTCCTCTGCCCCCACCCTTCAACCCATAGGAATTAAGATGGTATAGAAAATGAATGGTTGGATGGATAGATGCTGTCTGTTGATGGAGGAAATTTATTTTTTTTTCAGCGATGCACAGTAAATGTTTTTCATTATGACAAATTCAGATTTGAATATTGGAGGTTCATAATTCATCATCATGGAATAGAGTAACTGTAAAAGCAATCCTTTGCTTTTCTGAACATATGTGTTGTTATGGCCTTGAACCTAGATCTGTGTAATGCCTGTATAAATGATGAACAGCAGAAGTTTCAATCATTTGTAACAGTGTTGAAAAAGTAGGAAAAGTTTGTAACAGTGTTACTAAATAAACAACCTTATAAAAGGAACAGTTTGAAACATTGTTCCCAAATTACAGAACAAATCATAAGAGAAAACAATATGGAAAGACCAGTTATGACAGTGTCAAATTACAAACTATGTAAAAAGAGAAGTTTATAAAAATTGTATACAACATAAAATCAATTGCTTTTAACAGTGTAAACAAATTACAAGCAAAAGAGGAACATTTGTAACAAAGTTTAATATCACATTACATAAAAGGACACATATTTAACAGTGTTGATGAATTATAAATTACAACAGAACAACTGTTGTAATAGTAAAAAGAAATTTAAAAAAACTGTTTGCAACATGTTACTGCATTACAAATTATATAAAAGGAAAGGCTTATTACAGTGTTATCAAATTACAAACTACATTAAAGGAATTATTTGTAACATTGCTTTTAAATTGCAATTGACATGGAAGAAAGAATTTTTTTAAATAGTTCAAAATAACAAATAACATAAATTAAATATTTGTAATACTGTTTTCACCTTACCACATTTATAAAATGAAAAGATTAATTAATTAATTTTTTTTAAAAAAAAGGGTTGTTTGACAGTGGCCTCAAATTTAAAAAGCAATCATATTTTAGCAATGCATTAAGAAATCAAATTACTTTTTATACAGTCACATAAACACTATACCAGCATTATACTTGGATTAAATAAAAAGTAAATATCTAGTTAAAAAATGTTTTTTCCCATAAGAAATTGGAAATATACTTATCAGTTAGTTGAATGCTGAAAGATTTTAAATTATTTCTGTTAAATTTCTATGACACTTTGACATAAAAAAAAAAAAAAACCCTCACATTGTTTCCATTACCAGTGTCTCCAGCTTACAAGAAATGTTAGTTTCAGATACTGTGCATGTAAGAACAGATAATTGAAATTTTCATTAGAGGGATGAATTGGAGGGCAGCCAGACTATTTAGGTAAATCACAGCTATGACTCAAAAGGCGATTCACGAAGCTACTACCATTATGCAAATTTGTATTTGAAAAAAGGGTTTCATAACCTCAGAGCTATTTGCACAGAAATTGTTCAAACTCGTTGCTAACAGTGTAGAGGGACTTAACATGTGAATTTCACAGTCAATTTATGGTGCCATTGAAAAGTCATACTGTGGCTCCTCAGTTAATAAGTATTTCGGTCTGAGTGTTTAACTTAGAGTACGGACAGGGTGTGAAAACCTCATGCAGAAATTTTAGATGAGCTTGAAAGTATCCCTGTGAACTATTTTTGGGTGGTGGTGCTTCTATCCAAACCGAGCTACTGACATTTTTAAGCATCCAACCCCCAACACATTCAGGTTCCTATAAAGAGAGGCCTTGTCTCAAACCTATATCATGATGTAATGCATCATGCCCTACAACCTGAGATATGCAAGTAAAGCAATTTTGGACCAGACTGAAATATTCAAGACTTGTAAATGAGAATGATTTGAGGTTAAGAAAGCAGCTCGGTGGTGTGTACTCTTAATGGAACAAGCCCTGGAGTCATTTGATTCCCATAAACTGTGTGGCGCAGACTTGATACCCATAGGTCAGTGATTGCTAATAAGAAGTCAATGAGACAAGGGTTCAGGTTATTTTCCTTTGGATCAGGTCTTCCAAACCCGCCTGGTCCTCTAGGCCGCTGACCTCGGAGTATTTAGAAGGTATTGTCTTTGAAATTCCAGGTACTTTAAGGGTTGTAGACTTTCTCATTAGTTTCTTTTGAACATGGCAAACATATGGGAGTTGTATTTAAGAGATTGGCTGCCTTGACCTTTTGCGGCATGCTAATTAGGCCCCAGAGCACTGCAGGCCATTGAGAGGTGCTCTGAGAAGCCCAGCAGTCTTTTTCCCACTTCGTTTTCTCTCTGCTTCTGAACTTGTCTCATCTTGGAGCTGCCTTATCTGCTACCCACTGCTGCCACTGCCCTTCGACAGTGTGAGTTTCAAAATTAAAATTTTGCTTCATGTGCTTCTAATAACCACTAACCTGAACCTGTACAACTCCCTCCTTCCCTTCTCATACACCCCCCCCAACACCTTTTCCCAACCCTTCCTTCTTCTCATTCACTCTCCCTCCTCACTTTCCAAAGGAAATGAACGTGTTCGAAATTACTTTGACCTGCCATCGCCAGAACAGACAGACCCAAGGCAATACGGGATGGTTGGGGTCAGCGCCGAAGATGAGCTGGAATTAAGTATGCCATTCTCTGTCATAATGGTTCTCCTCGGTTCATTAAAGAGGGGTGAGAGAGATCACTGGTAGCAGGCTGCCATTTGTGACGGCAGGACATTTTATGTAAATACACCAAACGATGGCATTACTAGATTGGCTACCCAACTCGTTGTCATTGATGAAGGTCACGAATCATTGGTCAGTTTTCATTTCACTGTAGAGTTTCCTCTCCCCAGTCAAAAAGACACATGTAGAGCCATATCAATAGTTTGCAGCCTTCTGCTAAAATGGGCCTATTAAAAGCAAGCTCTTGGGAGCCAAGCAATATGCATGTTATAATGAAACCTGGCTATTAATGGAGAAGCCATTTCACCTGTATCTTTTGGATATCACTGCCTTGTAATATCAAAGGATTCACCAAATCAAATCTCATCACATGATGACAGGCCAGCTAACAGGCATGTTAATGCCCCTATTTCATTACCCCCACCTGTATGGACTTCATTTTCACCCTCTTCTGCTGCAGCTAATGTTGCAAGCTAAGATGTGCTTTAGATTAACTTGTCTGATAAGTAGAAAGTAATCTTGAAGCTGATAAATGTATGAGATTTTTCACTGAAAGTAAATTTTAATGTTTTGATTTCTAGAAATACTGAATGCAGATGAAAATAGGCTGTACGAAAGAATGACTGCGTTGCTGAATGAAGATGAAACATTTATAAACATACCTGGTATGTATCCCTTTAACACTCTGATACTGCATTGTTACATCCTCAATTATGAGTTGCTTTGGGTAAAAGAATCTGTCAAAAGCATACACATAAACATAAACATTAGGATTGGTCATCTGAAACGTACTAGTTGCTGGAACATACAAATTTATTTACTTAGGTTTACAATGTCTTGAAAAAGTATCAGTCCTCTTTGATACCCTTCACATTTTGTCATCATAGCCATGAACATCAATGTATTTTATTGGGGGTTTATGTTATAGATCAAAACAAAGAAGCACATAATTTTGAAGTGGAGGGAAAATTATACATGTCACTTAAAATGGTTATTATTTATGCAACTATCAAAAGCTTGGTAAGGATTCAGCCACCTTTACTCTGATAACCCTAAATAAAATCCAGTTTACTCAATAGCCATATGAAGTCACAAATTTAGCAAAGTTGACCTGTGTGTGGGTTTGCACAACTGTAAACCTACAAGGTATACCACCCCCCCAAAAAAACAAAAAAAAAAAAAAAAAAAAAAAAACAAACACAAAAAAAAAAAACAAAAAAAAAAACAAACAAACAAACAAAAAAAAAACTGACAAGCCAAGTAAAGACAACATCAATAAGGAAAGCAGCCTAGAAGGCCATGGTAACTCTGGAGGAGCAGCATATATCCACAGCTCTGTTGACAGACTCTGCTGAAGGGGCAACTGTCTATTCTCTCCACAAACCTGCTCTTCTGTCATGTCAGATGATATAGAGGACACAGCAAACAGGTAGAAGAAAGTACTCTGGTCAGATGAGAAAAAACTTATAATTTCATGATGCTGGAGGTTTGAATACAAATACACTACACACTTTTCAGATTTATCTCAAGAAAAGTTTGAAAACTGTGCATTTTTTCCATTTAGTTCACAATTGTGCACAATTATACACTACTTTGTGGTGGCCTGTCTCATAAAGTACCAATAGAATGTACTGAGTTTTGTGGTTGTAGCAAAGATTTGAAAAGGTTTGAAGGTTGTGAATACTTTTGCAAGCCATTGTATCCTTAGAAATTACAAGGGTAGGGTAGGCTGTGCATTAAAAGCAGGTCGTTAACCAAAGGAAGAATTAACTCAAAAGGAACCCTACCTTGTGCTTTCCACACATAGCCATTGTTTTATGGCAGGTGTGCCTTTCCTAATTAAGTCACTTTTATTTCATACTATACCCATCGAGGCAACACAGAGATGGTTAAAGCTTGGCATTGTTCTAGGTGAAGACATTTACACCAGATTCTTTCCCCCCTTTTCCCTTGACGCACACCTACCTTGTAATGCCAGCACACGAGTGATGGGTTTAGGGCCGTTTCAGCATGGTAGAATTTAGAAGGCTTGCATTATGCCCCATTGTTTTGGATTTAGCTGTACTACTGAGATTAGTGCCCCTATTCATTGTCTTGGTATGTTCATAAAAATCCCACCAGAGAATGTAAAGAGGATCTTGGATTAACAGTTCCACGCAAAAGGCTAAGAGACAGAGAAGCAAAGAGTGACACCAAAGGAGAGGAAGAAAGCTTGTACTCCTGTACTGAAGTGAAACTGTAGCAGCTGCCAGTTAACACTTTACTAAGCAACAATAGACTTCAAAACAATTACCTTATGTAATTGTATGGTTGCCTCCCACTGGTACAGGCTGCAAGTGTTTTATGTGGCAGCAAGGCAGGAAGGGAGTATGTCATAGCTGATCCTGATATTTAGTGACTGGTTCTCAGGCTTTTGTTGTTAAAATCCCAGCCTGCCACAAAGAACCATGAATTTCACAAGACAGAGTATGAATAAGACAACACATTAATAAAATGGACAGTGGCCAGTGCTGAAGATGTTTATTTGTCAAACAGAGATCCTGCAGAAATCCCTTCTATCTATCTAAGAACAACAGTTCTTTCGTTTTATCTTGATGAATTCTGTTGCTTTGGCTCAGAGAGGCACAAACACAAAACTGGCACTATATTCATTCCCGTTTTCTGCGAGGCATGAGGCATTGATACCAACTTTTATACAAAAAGCATTAGGCAATGACAGCTTTGGCACCTACACATATTGGACTGCACACGTTGAACACACTCTCTAACAGAATTACCATGCTTTCTATTGCTGAGGGAGTAAAACAAAACTGCAAAACACACAGTTAGTAAATTGTATATAATTCTTGTAATTAAATTTTTTTTTAAGAAAGTTGGGTTCTGCAACACTACAACAGCTTTATGGCATTTTTGCTCTAATCTTTAAAAACTCAGGTCTAGTTAATTTACAGCTTTATGATATTTATCTAAATTTTATAAAAGCTTTGTCTTAAAAAGTAATGTTCTGTTATTTTAGCACAGAGCCATGCAAAAGCCATGCAAAAGTAATAACACACCTTACACACCTTGAATCTTTGATTCAATTAATGTTTTCATGTGACAATCAAAAATGTCTTTCTTCAGATTTATTTGTGATAGACCAACAAAAACAAGCACCTGATCACGAGGCAGAATGAAAACAATGAATGGATTACAACATTTTTTACAAATAAAAATCTGAAAAGTAGGATTCACAAAGAAGCTGTTTACACTGATATCAAATTAAACAGACAGACTTCTCTTACTAATTACCTGACTTCTATAAGCAATTAGTTGTGCTGGATTTCAATAAAGGTAACAGAGTAAAGGGGAATAATTACAAATGCATGCCACACCTTTCAAAATTTTCTTTGTGAAAATTGTTAAAATCCATCTATTATTTTTCCTTTCACAGGCATGCACTACTTTATGTTTGTCTATTGCAACAGTGTCAAAACTTTTTGCCTTGAGAACAAAAGCCGACAAGTTGAAAGTGCCTGTGGGACACAAAAATTTATATAAAAAATTAACAAAAAGTTAAAAAATTAAATTATGATTTTAATTTAGCAACATTTTTTTTAAAAATGCTTTGCATAATTTAAAATCTAATTTAAAAAATGTTTCAAAGTCACTATCTGCATCAATTAGCTTTGTTTGCAGGCCAAATTTATACCATTCTTGAACTGTGATCACAAGTCACATAAACTCAAGGGCCTCAGTTGATCCATGGGGCAATAATTTTGAGATCCTTGGTGTATCACACAAAGTTCCACCAAAATAGATTGAAGTGTGTAGGTATAATGTGGGAAAATATGGAAAAGTTAGAGTGGTACGCTGAGACTGTGAATGTGCATCTGTGGATTTGCCTTGTTTTTTTTTTTTGTTTTTTTTTTTTTTTTTTTCATTTTTCTGCATAAGTACATGACTGTCCACTTACATGCTTTCTGTGCAAAAACACACATTTCTGTGCGTTTGTGTGCGCGCGTGTGCGTTTCTGCTAAGTATGCTCATCCATCAGCATGCAAACGCATGTGCCGTTATTTATGAAAGCCCATCCGCCTGTGCGTTTGTGTGTTCCTGCTTGTGTGCATGTGTCTGTGCGTACTCACCGATGCGTTATCTCTCCAGGTACGCTGCAAGCCTCGAGGGATAAAGAGGTGTTGGAGGTGAAGGCGGGTGATCTGGTGCTTCAGCGGCGACTGCTGCTCCACAGTGGTGGTGGTGGTGGTGATGCCTCAGGCTCCAGGCCCTCCCAGGCCCATACCATTGCCAAACCACAGGCAGAGAGTAGTGCTTGGCTGGGAGAAGAGGCTGGACTCCAAGCAGGGAGGATGGTAACAGGCAGAGAAAGTGCTGTAAAAAGTAATGCTATTCTTTTATTTGTTTCAGTGGCTGATTTATTGTGTAGGCATATAGGCCTACTGTTAGTATAAAGAATAAAACTTTTCTATGAAGTTTTATAGATTGTGCACCTTATATGGTTGTATAGGCTATGGGATTTACTGCATTTCAGTGTGGAATTTTATATTTTGTGAAATTATGCACAAGATATTTGTCTCTCTGAGATACTGAAAAACTCTATATGCTGTTGATAAAATTAATAAACTTAATGCAGATTGCTGCCATAATATTCCAGTCTGGTAAAATCTTTGGAGGTTTTATTATGCCAAGAGCTATATCTTGCAGCAAGAGCAGCTGAGGAAGTGATCCCCTGCTATGCCCAGCAACTGAGGGAGCGTGTGCGGCATGACATGATCACGCTTGGCAGCCTTTCACTGCAGCAGGTCAGTGCTACAAAGGGGAATATCTGTGTCATCATCCCATATTCACCAGCACATCAGCCGTGTCCATTATGCTGTGTATCAGAGGTTTTGCTAATGGACACAGTGTTTTTGTGTGTATGTGTGCGGGTGTGTGTGTGTGTGTGTGTGTGTGTGTGTGTGTGTGTGTCTGTGTGTCTGTATATGTATTTGTCTGCTTTTGTCTGTCTGCTTGTATACTGGATGTGTAACTTACTTGTTTTACTGATTTTCCTCTCCCATTTCACCCTGGTTTATGTACACTCTTGATCTATAATCTATTTATTTTATTTGTTTTCACATATTTCATAAAATCTCAGCTGTGAAATTTCTTTTTTGTAAAAGAAACATTCAAGGTTTTTTCAGAGGTTAGATTAGTCATTCTTGTGTAACCCAAAATTAGTGTATGGATTTCAGCTTTATCCTCTATACCACATGCAATATTCTCACCTAATTCATTTATTCAGTTTTATTTTGTCTTTCAACTTTTTTTGTGTTATAATGCCTATTGCATTTGCTTGCTTCTTTACCAGTCTTATGGTCTTTTCAGTAAAAATGGAGCATGACAACATATTATTTTACAACAGGGGATTTTGCAAACTAGCATTAAGCTCTGACGCCTTTCTGAGAAAAAACAGTGTTTGCATGTTTATACTCCCCCAGTCAAAAGAGGAATGGGAGTAGATAGAAAAATGTCGGCATGATATTGTCTTGGGAAATCCAGACTGCAAAGCATTGCAGACATTAATGCATATGTAAACGGGTCGCAGAACTTCTATTCACTGTATTTTTAGTTCTAATCTCATTTGAAAAGACAGTGGGAATATTACATGAAAAAGGAGCAAATGTAATATAGAAACAAAGGTACCACAGTGTTTCAATGTCACTTGGAAGTCACTGCAACAGTTGACTCATCTTTGTATAAGTGGATAATCAGTGGCATCCACTTTATCAGTGCTGGGATCAGTGTTATCTCATTCTGGTAAGATATGCATATGCTCTGTTACTGTTTGCACACCCACCTTCAAATGAAAGTACATTATCCACCAGAGATTTCACATCTATTTAAAAATTATAGCTTTTTTTCTTTTCTTTCTTCTTCTGCAAGATGCTGTCACTTAGCAATGTCAAAGTGTCTGAATGGGGTGGAGGATGGGGGGGGGGGGTGAATGTGCTGACTGAATGTAAAACTGGCTGAAACACTCATCAAATGCTCCATGTCTTTAGGGTCTGGCTCAGTATTGATTGCCTGCAGATTGCATTACAGTTGCTCCTTGTGCCTAATTCTGCTATTATGGTGCACTGTACTGCTTCATAAGTCTGCATCCATAGAAAGTGTGTGTTTGTATTTACATATATTTTTAGCAACCAGATCAGAAGGGAACCCAGGTACAGAGTGAGTGGGCAAAGAGAAAAAAATGCTATTGGCTTTCTTTACTGGAAATGTTAAGGTGAATGACCATGCATTGTATTGATTCTTAGAGAATCTAAAATCTTTTATTCTGTGCCTTGCAAAAACATTCAAACACCTTGTTCTGTTACATGACAACCATAAATTATATATTTCACATGCATTTTATGTGATTAATCAACCCAAAGGAGAACAGTTGACCCCACGCCTTTTTGTGGTTCAGTATTCACAGATTTTTCAAAGGAACGTAACTCCAAAATATTATTTTGGAAATTTCACCTATTCGAGGATTTTTTTTTTCTAAAATATTTGAAACAAAATGCAGCTTGGGAAGCTAAAACATCAAGGCACAATGTTACTTTACATGCTACTGGAAACAGTTTGCATAGCACCCAATCTTGGAGTGCCAATCATTTGCCTGGGCACTGATTGGCTGTGCCCCTAAGAGTGGAGATAAGGAAGGAAACTATAGGCAATAAGTATTAGTTAAAAAGTCATGTTTCAAATTTTCTAATAGACATGAAGCAGACACTCCAAACATGCAAAATAAGTTGTTAAAGTCAGATGAGTCCAAACTAAACTTTTTGGCCAACATGCAAAATGCAAAGTGTGGGGGAAACTAACAATGGACATACCATATCCCCATGAAGCATAGTGGAGGCAGTATCATGTTGTGGGATACTTGCCTTTAACAGGTAATAGGGATGCTGCTCAGAATTGATATCAAGAAGGATAAGGCTAATTAACTGGCAATCAAAGAAGAAAATTTGATTAAGCAAAAGACTTAAGACTAGGACTGAATTTAATCATCCAGCAGAACAATGACCCTGAACATACAGTAAGAGCATCAACAGACTCCTTTAGAACAAAGCATATTTTTGAGTTAGAATGCCCCAGTAAATTTCTAGACCTAAACTGTAAAGAAAATCTGTTTCAAGATGTGAAAATTAATTACAGGCATAATCCACCCAAATACTTTGAAGCTGTGGTTGTTGTTTGGCAAAATATAAAAATCAAGTTCAAGGAGTGGAAAAACTTCTGTAAAAGGCACTGTAATTTATAATTTTACAGAATAAAAAATACTTCAATAAAACATTTATGTGATAGTACTGAAGAAAAATTCCTTCAATTTATCAGGATGTATTTTTTAAAGGAACCCAGTTCACAAAGAGACTGTGATGAAGCATTAAGACCCCAGCCCAGGCTGAACACATTGTTTCAGTGGTAAGTACATCTCCTTTCATATTTCCCCCCATATGTAAAACTGATGTCACATGACTGTAATCATTAATTGTGTGAAAAGCATTTGTATTCCCACTGACATTCCAGATTCATATGTCCTCTGCAAGGCTTCTGCTGTCAGCAGGCATTGCATTGTGGGTAATATGGCTCAGGGGCACAGAAATCTGTCCATGTCATTGGGCTCGGAGGTGCATCAATTCTTGCTCCATCCACTTTGGTCAGACTTCACATCTTGTTGCGAGAGCCCTGCAGGCAATCAGCTTAGCATGTTTAAGTTTTCATTAATTACGGACTACCATGCTGGCTGAGATGATAAAAATCAAGAAACTAGTGTATATGTCAGAATTGCGGCTTGTGCTGGCCTGTGTTATGGGTGGGTGGTAAGTCGGACACCAGCCCTGTCAGATGAATGTGATTTGGAGTTTAGTGAGATGACCTCCTCCAGACAGCCTTGAACCCTGTAAATCCTTGCTGATATCAATAGTGGGTGGCTATTAGACATCGGAGACTTTCTACACATCACCCAGGGCTACATCTGCCTAAAATGGAAGGAGAAATTATTTCACTTTTCTCTCCCTACATCTTTGAGAGAAAAAAATTAGAACAGACACAGAGCTGACTTGTGTTTTTGTAACAAATGTGTAATTCATTTGTTTCCACCGTTTCTGATTTAATGGAGGTTGAGTAATTGCATTAGGAAGCACATTGTGCCATGTTGTGAACTGATGAAAGCATGTGTAATACTTTTGATAGGCAAACAGAGGGGAGGGAGAGAAGGAGAGAAAAGAAAGAAAGACCCAGCGCCCGCCTTTGATGCAGAGCGTTTATTTGCTGAATTATCCTTCCTTTAACAAGCATCTTATCCCCAGTCACAGGCAGGCCGGGGCCCCTGTGATATTGCTTTATTTTGAGGAATTAAGAGAGGTGGCGAGGAGACGAGCGAAGCAAGCGCTTATTACATTACCACTGATAAGATTGAATGGCAGAGAAAAGCAAGGAGAGAGAGAGCCACAGTGACGAGAGGAAAAGCACAGAAGGGGAGCGAGAGAGAGGGACCCAATGGAAAGTGTTTTGTTGTGCTGTTATTAGATTGAGCTGCTGTTGGCTACAGAGTGGAACAACAGAGGGCCCAAAATGCAGGTGGCTGTTAACAGGGTTAGCCCCTCGTATTGGTGTGTGTTACACACATATGTTTGTGTACTGCAGCAAAAACCTCGACAGCTTGTCAATCA
Source organism: Anableps anableps (assembly GCA_014839685.1). NCBI lineage: Eukaryota > Metazoa > Chordata > Actinopteri > Cyprinodontiformes > Anablepidae > Anableps > Anableps anableps. The sequence goes on from CM026082.1 coordinate 21,052,246, forward strand.
GAGCACTTGGGGAAGGCCGAGAAGAAGCGGCGGCCAGAGAGCTCCCACAATCCTCCTCTTCTGCAACACGGCCCTCGTGGCAGGTAAGGCGATGGTGGACTGAGAAACACGCGTTTCCTGAAACAAATAAAGAGAATGAAGACAGAAAGCAATACATTTCTTTCTTCTTTTTTTTTTCCTAGCAAAGCTGTTTCAGTTAGAAAATGGTCCCATTGCTTGCTTAGCATTAGTTTTTATTTGTGTTCTCTGGAACCCAAGGTTTCTTAAAGTCATAAAACATCTTAAATTTCCAAAGCTCAAAATTAGGCCCTAAAAAAGTCCTAAATACGTATAGATGTTTCATTATAGTTTGGTTGCTCTTCTTTTTTAATTTTTGGGAAGTTTTTATAGGTTTTGTTATGTAATTCATGTAAGTCAAAAAATCTGAATTTTGAGGGTCTTTATAAGATCTGAGAAAGTTGAAATCTACTTTACTGGGCACCGATCAATCTGTGCTGTGAGAAGCGACTCTGAGCTGGGCCATAGGAATGAACCAAATTGTCAAAATCAGGAGGCAGGTAAGGCACATGGAAACCAAAAACCATTCAAAGTATTTAAGTATTTTACCCTATTTAGACCATAAAGCTGTAGACACACTGAGCTTCATTTAAAGCAGAATGCCCATCAAGAGTGTTAAGGTGTATTGCATCAATAGACCCTTTTTATGTATTTGATACATCTTGTTGGAGTGCACTGATTACTGGATTTCCACATTGAATAATTTTAGACCAGGTTTAATAAGGTTCATTCACCACTGTGCCTTGGAGCATCGACCAGCAGTAGGACACCTCTGGTGTGAGTGGTTCGATAGAAAATAATAATTTCGTACTGTTTAGTACATTTTATGTGACATTGATTGGTGTTGCTCAGACCAAGGTCAAAACGCCCCATAGACCTGGAATCTACAGATGTAATTTCTGACCCAGTTTTTAAATGTTATTGGTTTTTTATTATCATCAGTTACAGTTAAGTAAGTCCACTTTATTTTCACATTTAGAAATCAAGTATATGTTTTTTTTTATGGCAGATTTAATGAATTAAGCTGATGGTATTAATGCAGGGATACTGTGGAAAATGGTGTGACATATGTTTGTAAATTTTACTCAGTGAGACTTTATAGTGGTGTTGCACCAAAGTTGCTCACTGGTTACAGAAGACCAAATCGGTTCTTTATAGAACAAAGACTTAGCAGTTTCCAATACTTAGTTAAGTATTGGAAACTGCCTTGGTGGAAACACCCTATGGATGTGATGTCATGGGAAAGATATTGATTCTGAGGCGTTTATAAATCATAAGGAGAAAATAGCATTCTTTGCTAAAAAAAAAAAAAAAAAAAAAAAAAAAAAAAAAAAAAAAAAATTAGCTAAATGATGTAATTATGTGTAATGGGATATTGAATGGGACCAGTGAGAAAAAGAGGAAATTAAAAGTGTTTCCATATGAGTATGCTTGCACAGTGACATGCAGTCATATTCAAAAAATTTGAATATTATTTAAAAGTTAATTTATTTCAGCAACTCAATTCACTAAGTGAAACACATTATGATTAATCACAAAGATACTGATGTTTTCTAGCTTTTGTTTCTGGTAATTATGATGATTTTCTGCCTACAGCTAAAACATGACAGTTAAGATTAGAATATTACATCAGACAAATAGAAAACATATATTTTTAGTAGAGAAATGTGGGCTTAATGTAAAGTATGTTCAATACCTGCTTAAAGGTTGTTATTTTCAAAATGTACTCTTAATCTGACAAACAAGCCTCATTAGAACATACTTTCCAATTTACTGAATATGACTGTTTGCAGGTATTTCACCTAGTGCACCTCTGGTCCCAACTATCCAGCTACATTTTCTACTTCAACTTTTAAAGGTTTGTTTTCTGTCTTTTTGGGAGTAGTTTATCTAGTTTAAGGAAACATCAGTAGGTAGAAAATGCAATCTTAGAAATTGAAAACCAAGCAGCAAAGGGAGAGAAGAAAAAGGGGGAACCAATTGAGAAAAAGTGAGAAGGGGGCTGCAGTTGTACCAGTAGCATCACCAGCTGTGGGAGTGAGTGTGCTGTTGTGTTGCATCTGGGGATGAGCCTGCTATGCCACCGTGCTGGCTTAAAGATGTAATGAATCTTCAGTCGGGGGCTTTCCTTCCAGGGTGACAACTGGCTTTGAGGAAGGTTGTAAATGCAGGGGAGATTGTGGTATAATTCCTCAGACTGGCGTTTGTGCCCCCCAGTCACCATTCGATTATCTCCCAAATTGCTGTGTTTCACTGAGATAAAGATTTTTTATGGCTTGCTGACTTGAAACAACTAGCGCAGGCAGAATAAGGGGGCAAAGCAGGGAGAGGCAAAAAGAAAAAAAAAAAGATAGAAAGAGAGAAGCAATGGCCAAACCTGCCACGCATAGTAATTTCTTTTGGTAAATGACAAAATCTTTGTTTATATGACATTTCTTGAAAATTACTGCAGCGAGATGAATCTGAAATATAAAATGTCACATTTGGCATGCAAAACTATGAAAATATATTTCTGTGCAAAATTCATGGAGGCATTTAATTTAGAACGTGTTTAATAACTAAGGCAGCCTGCATCAGTAATCCTGCCCGGAGGTCCCAAAAAGATTGTCATATTTATTCTCTCTTTTCTTCACCCCCCTCCTTCATTCCAAAGCCAAAATATTTTAAGGGTAAATGTTCATTGTTAATTAAGATTTACTAATTAAAATGAAAATAATTAACAAGAAAGCTTAATCTCTGAATATTAGCCTATACTTAGAAAGAAAGGAAGTTTTTGTATGTGGCATTTCCTGTCTCCATTAAGAGTGCATTTTGTGTGATCAGTCAATGTGTGGAAAGCCCTGAAAAGATCTTTCAGCAAAGGGACGGCTGCTTGCCAGCAAAACCACGGAGGATCCCTCACTGGAGCCTTTGATCTCATCTGTAGGAGTGCTGTAATGTTATGGCACTTTAGGCACAACTCAGGCTTGGGGCAAACAAACCACCTCTGATATGGAAAATTGGCTCACTTCACCTTTTACCTTCACCTTGCTGTCTTCGCTGTTTCCTATGATGCTTGTGCAATCATTTGAGCCAGACAATAACAATACTTCTACAACACATACTGAAAATTAGACACAGGTGGAATGTTATTATTTTTTTTATTCCTTTGCTTTGCTATTCTCTTTCCCCCTCCTTCCTCCTTTTCCTACTCTTCTTCTGTTTCAGTTTAGATGCATACATTTTTTTCTTATGTGGGAGCTTGGAGGCCTTCCCTACCTCCTCCTAAATGTGAGACGTGTGGGCTAAACCGCTTTGCCACCAATTATACTAATTTTTACTTCTGCCTATATTGTTTTTGGTTGTTTTGGTATCCAAAGAAGCTAACAGAGGAAAGATTGAGGGGATATTACTGCAGGGTTCAGCACATGCCTTCCCCCTTAACTGACTGGCACTATCATAGGTATTATGACCGGTTACAAGCTGATTTTTTTTTTTTTTTTTTTTTTTTTTTTGTTGTGTTCTTTCAAAATATGTGTTTCACGACTGGCAGGTAAAAATAATATAGGATAGTGTAAGGAGAAAGTTCTAGAATCCATATATAAGTGTGTTTGAGTGAGTGTAGCTATCTGATTGTATCATTGATTGGAACAGGGTTTTAATTGACAGACAGTTAAAATATGCCCTCAGGACCTGGTTAACATACTGTATATTTAAGTACATACAATAAATAGAAATTAGAAGATGTAATTTACAGTGAATAATTTGACCATCTTGAAGAAAAGAATAAGAGAGGATAGGATAGGGTGCAAGGTGATGCCATATAATATGGTGGATAATTATACTGCAAGATACAATATATTATGATATAATGGAATAGTATGGTATTAGAAAGAGAAGTGTAGTGTAGGATAGGATTGGATAGAATAGGAAATGAATGCTACATTTATCATTTTAAAAATCATTTTCTTCACAATAGTGCAGGTCAGCCACTTGATGTGGTAATAGGATTGTTATAAATAAAATGATCACGCCCCCTCAGAATACAAACAACTGTATTTGGAGATTATACTAATTATCAGCATCAGCTGATATGGCTGCTTTTCAGACCTCTGCATGAAAAACTGAAGGAATAGTTAATTACCGAATGCTCCAAACTTTGCTTTGAATATTGATAATTTAAATCCAGTTTAGACCTTACATAAGAGAAAATTAATTAATTTTCTGTGTTCCAAATGTTCTACTTAATCATTGCATTCAATTACGCATCCTACACTATAAAACATGCACATACCAACAAAGGAAAAAAAAAAAAAAAAACATCCAGTCCTTGAAAGATCATTCTATGACTGCAGGGCTTGAATGTTATGAATGGGCATTCCAACTTTGACAGCAGTTAATGTTGATGTGCTTTGAATTGGGTTTAAAAGCTCTAATGCAATGAAGCTCATTAAATGGAAGATATTAGTTGTAGTGGGATTTTTATCAATGTACTTATTTTCAGTATTAAGGCTCCTTGTTACATTTTACATGAGTAAATTTAAGTTTTTGACTGATCAATCAATTTCTGACTGGTTCAAACTTTATAATTATAATGTCAAAGTGAAAACATATTTTTCAAAAATTAATGAAAGATCAAAATTAAGTCATTACTTTGTAGAAGCCCCTTTGGCAGCAATTACAGCTTCTTGAATAAGTTTTTAAAAGCCTTTTACACCTGGATTTGGGCAGTTTATCCAAGTCTTCTTGGCAGATCCTCTCAAGCTTTGATACGCTGGATGCCATTTAAGGTATCTAAACAGATGTTCCGGAGTTTAATACTGAGCCCTGGTTAGGATACCTAAAGATGCAGGTTTTCCTATAAGGAAGCATTGCCCTGTTTATTTGAACATTTTAAAATCATTATCTTTATTCTAGGTGAACTATAGTGCCACCTTCTGATTGTGTAACTTCAGGATCACATTTTAATATATTTTTGTTTTTGAAAGAACTCTGCGTTTGGCTGGGTTGAATCCTCCCTGATTTCTGTGCAATCTATACCCCCTGACCACCACCCGGCATAGTGGTATGTTCATCATTTACATCCAGAAAACAAATGGTGTATTCAACAGACCCGGGTGATTAAAGTTCAATGGAATTTTTTTTTTCTCCCTTTCCTGTAAAAAATATATTTTTCATATTCTTCAAAGCCTTGCATGCATCATGCCTTACAGAATCCATGCTTTTGTTTGCATAATCTAAAATAAAGAGTTCTCAAAACATTGCTGTCCTTACAAGAAAGTTTAAGAAAAATGAGTGCTCATTAATTTATGGTATCCTTGTTTGTTACAAGTGATTTATCCTTGTTTGTTACAAGTGATTTAATTCCATATGTTTGTGTTTGTGGTTCCAGTAACTATTACTATCACTTCTAGAATAGGAATAGGTCAAAAGTTGAAATATAGATTTGCAAGCCAGGCTCACAAAAACAGCTATTGATTGTTAAAGGTTGGGTGACAAAAGTACATCCGGCTTGCTGGGGATGTGGCTAACGTAACAGCATAGACAGTACATCAGCAACAGGGACTAATAGGTCAGATTCCTTCATTACTCTAAAACCAATCATGTAAAAATATCTTCAACTGGATTGATGCCTGATACATGAGATTGTTCCTAAAAAAATAAATGGTGTTTAGGATTTAAATAACAAACGATATAAAATCATTCATTTTTCAGTGCAGTTCATACCAAATTACAGCTTGATAATTTAATATTTTGTAGTAGGGCGATAAATACTTATACTGTGGTTACAATCTGTTGGTTGGATAGTAGTGTTTAAGCCTTTTATTTGTTTTATTGATGTTATTAACTGTTGAAGAAAGTCTTCTGTGCAATATTTTATTGGACAGAAGAACACAGATAATCTATTATCTCTATTGAAGTGAAAGAAACATTCTCATAAATATTGAGTTTAAATGTAATCCTTGTGTTCTACTTTGTTTTTCATAGGGGGACCAGGGTGCCCTTCCCCAACCTATAGAGGTGTGTGTATGTTGCCTCAGAGCCACAAGAGACAAGCTTCCGAGAGGTCTCTATTCTATCAGAGTGGCACTTCAGAGCCATTTAGGGGGCCCTCCTCTTCATTTGTACAGTTCAAAACAGCAAACTTGGGCAGCATCTACAGAGCCAATGGAGCACCGAGGCCGCTTCTACGACAATGACCTGCACATTAACCAGAGCCTCTTCATGGTGTCTCAAATTGATTTATTTTGTAGCACAATTTAACTCTAAAATGTACCACAACATGGGGTAAAGGTTTATTGTACCGCCTAAATATGTTAAATGCTCTAAACTAAACCAGATATTAAATTTTTAATTGACAGAAGGCATCAACAGTAAAAAAAAAAAATTAGGTTAAGACTTTTCCACTTCCATTGACAAGTTCAAACATTTTGTGCATGCTATTAAAAGTTAAGATGTTTATTGGACATGAGCTATTGCAGAAATCAAACAGCAGTTTTTAAACCTTGCCGCAGATTCTTAGATGTATTTAGGGCTAGACTTTGACAAGGCTGTTCTAACAAGCATATTTGTTCTAAGCCACTTGATTCTAATTCTTGTCTGTATGTTTAGGGTCATTTTCCTGTTATAAGTCAAATCTTCGTCTTAGTCTCAGTTCTTCCTTGTCTCTTCTGAGGAAAAAATATCACCACAGCATAATGGTGCCATCACTGTATTTCATTGAGTGTATGTAGTGTTAAGACTGATGTGCTGTTATTTTTTTAAAATCAAACATAGTGATTTGCTTGTAGATAAAAAATAACAATTATATTTTCATCTCAACATAAATCCTTCTTCCACCTGTTTGATGTATCCCCTTCATAGCTTGTAGAGAACTGCAAGCCTGGCCTCTTATAACTGTCTTTCAACAACACCTTTCTTTTTGTCACTGTTCTATAAAGGCCAGATAGTTCTTTCAGTGGATGCTCCCACCTTAGTTGTAGATCTAAGTGGCTCTTATCCAGATTTACTCTATATCTGGTGTGTTCCATGGTCTTCGTGATGCTTTGTTCACTAAAGTGAAAGTTACAAACCTTTGAGGCCTTCACGGAAGAGCTGTATTTAGATAAGGGTGGATTTTACTTACTAATTAGATGATCTCTAAATGCAACTGGTTGCACTGGAATGTTATTTAAGGTTATCAGGGTGAAGAGGGTCATTTACAAATGCATTCCTCACTCTGAATTTTTATTGTAAAACAAAAATCAAAAGCCTGTATTCGGTAACATCTTTTTACAATCGTGTACTACTTTGTGTTGGTCTATTCCATAGAAAATTGTGATTGTAATGTAACAAAATGTGAAAAAGTTCAAGTAATATAAATGCTTTTGCATGTTAATATTAATGTATTAAAAATATCAGCGTCTTTTTTATAGTAGAAGAATTAGTGTTTTCCCATGTCGGTTCTATTGAAGAAGCACAGCAGATTATATTAGATCAAATCTGAGCATATTTCACAACCACTTTCTTAAACCTCTTGAAAAGAAGCCATCCTCTGTATATAAGCAGCACTAATCTTAAAAACCCACAGACTTATTCTGGATTGTTGGTATTGACCAGTGGATTAGGATGCTTTCAGTTCTGTTTATTCATTGATTATATGTGTGCAGGACAAAAGATTCACATGGAAAAAAAAACCCTTAAAATAGATGCCTCTAAATTCAGTGTCCCCCCTGATCCCATATAGTATGTATGCTCTGTTTTCTAATGGCATCTGTTGAAGGCCTATGTGGAGCATTCAGCACATGTGGACACTGTCAATGTGCTTGTGGGCGTATTCACTGAGCTCAAGCTCCCTGATAATATTGTCTCCAGCTTCTATCAAACATAAAGCATGGGGTAAAAGCTGGCATGAACTGAATGTAGACCTGGGATCTGATTCAGAGGTATATAAAAAAAAGAACGGTTTAAGTACGGGATAGTAAATGCCTTGTGTCACTCTTCTTCCCCTCTTCTTCTCCCTAAACTGTGAGCTGTGCTTTATAGACAAACCAGCTGTTGTTATTCTCATTGACAGAAGTGGAAATGCTGATCAGATTTGTATGAGACCACTAGCTTAACTGCTTTTTTTCCTTCCCTCCACTTGCCCACACTATAGCGTGCGATTTCAGAAGTACATGCAGTCCCTTCTAAGAGGAAATGAGGAATTAGTGATGGTAGAGGGAGGCCAGGAGCTTATTTTCCTTTCCTCCCTCTCTATCTTTCTTTCTGTCTCCCCCACTTTTTTTTTCATTCACCACTTGTTTTGTCTGTCTGGGCTGGATTAAAGGAGAAACAGTGGAGTGTCAAGCTTTTGCAGGTGAGTGGGAACGCCATGGTAGAGTTGACAGAGTGTCTGAATTTAAATTTTAAGGCAAAGAATGGTGTGTATGTGCTTTTAGTTTCAGAGTAAACAAGTAGAGAAGAAAAATGAAGAAAGGGTCTTGTAGATATCCATTCATTTTGTGTTTTTGTTGAACATTAGCACTATGCTTTACTCAGTGAATAAAGTACTTACTGGTTTTTGTAATGGTTGCTGTGTTTCCATATTAGTGAACAAATGGCATCAAGAGTAATGAAGATCAAGGAATATACCAGACAAGTCAGGGTTGTAGATGTCCAGATTTGTAAAGTAGTGTTATCATATACAACGATATCTCGAGCTTTGAATATGTCACACGATACTGTTTAAGCAATCATCTGAAAATTGGAAAGATATTGGCACAAAAAACTATAGACACCTGGTTGTCCATCTAAACTGATATGGTAGACAACAAGAGTATAAATCAAAAATGCAGGCAAGGTTCCCAGGTAAATCAGGAGATGCTCCAGAAATCCAGTGGGAGATTTTTTTCCACAGAAAAACTACAAGACTACAAAACCTAGTGGTGACAACATGATGCTGTGGGGATGCTTTGGCAAGCACAAGGAAGAGGGTCAGATATGATAGAAAGCCAGATAGATTAATACAAGGCATTATTTAGAAAAGGAGAGGTTCAGCTTCTAGTAAGACAACAACACTACACATTTAGCCAAATATATAATGGAATACTTGCATCAAAGCACATTAATGTGTTTGAATGGCCCAGTTAAGCTCTAGATCTAAATCCAATGGAGAATATGTGGCAAGGTTTGAAAATTACTGTTAGATTTCTATAACAGTTCATATGTAAATTGCCATTCACAGACAAAGATCCATCTGACTGAGATAGGGCTATTTTGCAGGAAGGATAGAGATAAATTTTAGCATCTAGATGGATAAAGCTGCCATACTGAAAACTTGCGAGTATGATAACAGCATAATGTGGAAATCATCTTATGAATCTCGTTAATTCCTTTCAGTTCACAATTATGCAGTAAATCCAAACACACACCTTGAAGTTTGTGGTATTAATGCTTTTGCCTCTGTATGTACCACACTCACACAAACCTTACAGAAATGCAGGAAATCCTACACACATATGCAAATAACTATCCATGTCTAAAAACAAGCACTTTAAACACACATACCCACACACACTGACAAAACACTTCTGGTGGAGGTCATATTTCCCACAGTAAATGAATTATATAAATATCCTCAATATCCTCAATATCTGTAATCCGTGATATTGTTCCATAAATTTATGTCTTGAGTCACACACCACTAACCGTCGTTTCACCGGTGTGTCCCAGATTTGGTTCGTGATACACATGATTTATGCGTTAAAACAAGTCCCCTGCATTTTCCATTACAACTAATAAAGGGATAAAATATTTCCTACTCAATGATGGATGAAGTGGAGCACATTTCACTGTCAGTTCATTTTTTAGGCAAACCCCTACCGTTCTCTGAGTAAATAAGCAAGCATGCATTTGCCATTGACTGCTAACCACCAACACTTTTTGCTTTGTGCAAGATACCCGTAATATTATCAGTTTGATTTATGGTGGCCTTACTGGATCTCTAATTCAGTAGCTGTCAGTTTATACTACAGTGGCAATCTGAAGCTCCTCTTCTCACACAGCCTGTATCTGTGAAACATATGCTCTTTGGCAATTTGTAGAAATAGATAGGCAAAGATTCCAGGTAGAAGGAGGCCCCTAAAAAGTCTCTCTATGTCCATGTCTGTCATCCTTTCAGTATATTTGCCTGCATTACATTCTGTAAATAGTCTATGGATTTAGCATGATGCAAAACTGTATGTAAGCCTATCAGGATGTTATACAAAGGTGGACCCTGTTTACTAGTTAGGTGAAGGCAATTAGTTGCACTGGGTTTTATTTAAATGCGCCAGAGTCACAGAAAGGCTGAATCCAAATGTGTGCCACAATTCTCTTTTTTATTTGTAAAAACTTGTTTTCTATTCATAATTATGCACCATATTATGTTAGTCTTAAAATGTAATGTTGTATTGAAGAATGTGGTTGTAAAATTAAACTCAGAGCTTCGTTGTGGGTTATTATATTTCTGTAGAGCTTACCTCCCACCTCTGACATCAACCCCTCCTTGGTCTTGGTATTCCAACTGATTAGCCTACCTGGACTGGGTAGCCATATCAGCTCTGTAGTGGCCTGGGGAGTATTTCCTGTATGCAGCGTGAGCCTAAGTCTGGTCCAGGGCAGGTAAGTCAATAAATAATGTGATATTTTCTTTGCAAGTACCTATTAGCTCACACTTTGGTATGGAATCGGTTAAATTAGCACCAGAAAGAGACTGTATCATATTTGAGAACACCAAGTCAACATTTTTTTTTTTAAAACAAACACATCTGCAACTTTATTTATTTAATACTTCAATCTACTAGAACCATCAAGGTTTTTGGTTGCCAATAATGATGTGTTATCCTCTTAGATTCAAAACCCCAATGATCAGGGGAGAGCCCAGCCCACAGCTGGACCAGTTTAAAAAAATTGAGGCTATCATCTCCTCCGATCTAGACCACTGGCTGTGCAATCTGTATTTTCAGGTGAGTGCTCATATCCCAAGCTCGAAAACATGCATACATGTGGTTCTTTAGAAGAGCTACAGTTTGTTCATTCATTTAATTTTTTTATTATTCCATTGCACGTTAAAAATTTAGAGCTATGGGAATGCATGTGCATGAAGTTTAAAAATACAATCCCTGTTTCATTATTTAGGTTGTTATGGAAAGTCCAGCGGGCGTTGGACGTTTGGATGTTTTCTATGAGAAAAAGCATTTATGAAGAAATTGGAAATTGTCCCCAGACAGAAAACAAAATCCACATCTTTACCCAATAATTCCGGATGCATCTGAGCTGATGCATTGATTAGATTAGTAAACATCATAATCAAATTAAAAAACCAGAACAATGCTCTCCCTCTTCTGTGTTTGCTTCTTTATCCCTTTGACTGCAACATACTGTTTGTATTACTCTATCATTACTGTGGTCTACTGTTGCTTTGATTCCTGGAGGATATTTTTGCTTGTCTTTGCTAATGCAGGATACAAAAATAAATAAATAAATAAATAATAATAAAAAAAATAATAATAAAAAAATTGTACACTTACAGACTTAACTTCATAGTTATATGACGCATTGTCAAAAACACTAGCGATATGACATAAATTGATTCTCAAGTATAATAAAATGTGGATAATGCAGAGCAATGGCATGTTATATTCATGTTCACTGAACAGATTTTTTTTTTTTATGTTTTAGGTAAAGAAAATTCCACCCGGACCATCAGGAGGGACAGACCTCTTTGTTGCACCATCAATATCCCTCTCAAACCCTAAAATATTAACCAAACCCAATGATCATCATGATCTGACCCTTACCCAGCGTCCCACATCCCACTCGCAGATTTGTCCTCGTCCCCTTCTTCTTCCATCCCAGCAGCATCTTTACGTAGGCCCCAGCTGCAGAGCAGGAGAGTCCACCATCGTACACTCTCACCAGGGCTCACCTCTCCACCTGTCAGCTGATTCTGCTTGCTCTTCTTCATCTCTGCCAGGTAGGAGTCCAAAGCTAAAAACCCCCAACTATGCCACAGTAGGGAGAAAATGTCACTCTAATGTCTTGAGCTGGGGGAAAAGAAGAATGGCAGTTCTCACTTACATCAACTCTCTGCTGAGGTAAACGTGCTTTAGGGTAAAGTTAAATAAAGCAAGGGAGCAGAACTTGCATAAACAAATGATGTTTTCAGTATTAGATTATGTGACAAAACCTATCAGTTAAGCTATGTGATTTTTAGGCAAATATTTAGGCTGTATGCCCAATATTAATTGTCAGTGCTATCACTGACAACCAATATTGGGATAATGCGTGTTCAGACAAGTACCATCACAAATTTCACCTGTAAGTAAACCGTTAACACACTGTCAGAGAAAGCACTCGATTAAGAAGTCCATTCATAGTTACTGAAAACTTACACTAAATAATTTGAATTAATCTGACAGCAAAACCAAAGGATTCATTCCTAAATAAATCAACAACACAGAAAAAACATTGGTCAATTGATTTCTATCACAGATAAAACACACTCATAGAATTTAACCAATACACTTGTTTAACAATTTGCATACATTTTACTTGGACAGATCTTAGTAATTATTTCTGAGCAGCATATGACATATGTAGCTTTAACACTTCCATAAAAGACAAATAGATTAATGGTAATTCTAATTATTTTTAAAGATTTTCTCTATCTGTTTTGTCCACTCGTGTAAAAAAATAAAATAAAAAAAAGATCAGATTTCTGAGTAACCACGAAACAGCTTCAAAATAGTAATCAACATTGTAAATGTATTTTGAAAAGATGGCATGCATAGCTTTTCTCTGTGGAACACAGCTAAGATGTGTCAGAGGCTGCCCTAGGGTTAAGAAGCCCAGCTAGCAAGCAAATTTGACTTTGGCATTTGTGCTGTTGCCAGAGCAGTTAAACCTGGAGACAACCCTGTTAGATTTGTTCGAATAAAGCGGGATACATCTTTTTCCTAACAACCACAGCTAAGTTGTATTGTTCATTGGCATCGTCTGCCTTAGGGTTAGAAAGCTTACATTGAAAGCAAGTCTGACTTTTGTGTTTTAACTAAACTATTTAAAGCCAAATATAACCTTCATCTCAACAAATAGCTTTTTCAACCACGTAGCTTAGAAAAGTTCATAACTTTTATTATGTTCAACAGCTAAGAAACACTGAAATAAGTTACCCTTAGCAAAAAGTAGTATACTTGAAGTTCATTTTAATACAAGTCTATCAAGTATACTACAGATTATGTAATTGTAGTGTACCAGAAAGTATATTAATTTAATACTTCTTTGGACTAAATTGGAGCATTTTTAAGTTTAGAAAAGTATACTTTAAGTATTAAGTTCTAACAATGTTTTAGCATAATTTTGTTATTTAAACTCATGTTAAAAAGAAACAAAATAACAGGGACTGAATTATTTGTGATTAATTGTGATAATTATTTTGTGATTAACTCTTTTATATCTATTCTAACGAAGTGGCATGTAAAACTTTTCCTGAACAACCATAGCTAAGATGTGCTGTTCATTACTGACAACTCCCTCAGGCATAAGAAGTCCAGCTTGCTAGCAAGTCTGACTTTAGCTTTAGCACTGTTGCTAAATTAGATAAATGATGATTGAAACTTAAATTCTTGCTCCAACAACAACAAAATCCTTCTCTACTGAAAGTCTTTTGATGGTTCCTGACATACTAAGTTGAAATTTTATTTATACAATAGATATGTCACCCTTATTGTGTTCTGCAGAATAATGAACACTGTAACATTTTGCTAAAAGAGCATCTGTTAAATTCTGATTCAAATGTTTAAGTGGGTTTGCTTATTATCCAAACAATGTTAATGTCTAATGATAATATTTAATAACCTCCAAAAGTCATTTTTACAATTGATCAAATTCTTAGTTGAGCAGGTCCAAGAAAGCTTCCTCTTTCCTTCTTTCCCTCTTTCTTTCTTTCTTCCTTTCTTTCTTTCCTTCTTTCTTTTTCTTTCTTTCTTTCTTTCTTTGTGCACATACAGCTCATCTTTATTTAACAGTTCTCAAAAGTTTCTGGGGTGCTCTGCTTTAAACATCACACAGGCTTTTTAATTACAAATGAGTTGTGACAGGTCTGCTGGGTAGCACCCTGGCCCATTTTAAACGTGATGCCGGCTGACAGCTTGGCAGTGTTCTCCCAGCACTGAAACATGTGGAAGAAATTGGTCTTTTACATTTCACAGCTTGTCGCTTCCTCCGCTAGCTGACCTGTGACCCCCCACAGAGATCCTAACACCCACAAGGGAAGTGTCCCCAACGAACTGACTGCATTTCCAAAGAGAGAGAAGGAGAGCGAGAAATGCATTTACTATGTGGGGATTTATGTTCAACCACATAAGGCAAAATTCAGTAGATCTGTTCACCGCAGAAGACTGCAAGCTCTTGCATGCACAGGCATGCATGAAAACACACATACACACCTTCTCCCAGTCAGGTGAAGAGGTTGCTTGAGAAGTGAACCTGATCCGGCGAGTGAAATAATGGATCAAAAGGTGTCTCGCACAACACCTCATCTGTGCCGCTCCCTAAGCCAATCTGACGTTTGGGCCTAATTTGCATACAGATCAGTTCAGGTTGCATTACCTCTGGAGTGAATTATGGCGTTCAGATGGGGCGATATGTCAAGGCTGAGCAGGGCGATTGGATGGACAACTTTAACCTAGCCAAAAATGGAAATCCAATTCAGTCAGGAAAAAGAAAAACGAATTATCCCCAGCTTCTCCAGTTCTTAGTCAAATCAGGGGGTTTTCAGACGTTTCCTTTCTATTTCATGCTTGCCTATTTCTGATGCTGATGTGTGCTGTGGTAGGATCACTGTCTCAGTGTATGTAATGCCTGGATTTTCCTTAATACCCATTTGTCTCAGAGTCGGGACAAGTACATAGAGACCTCTTGTCATTTATAACATACACAAGGCTTGACAGTGAAACATTAGGTTTGCAATCCTGAGGCCTTAAATTAATTAATCCCTTTTATAAAAAAAAAAGGAGAATCACTATACTTGTCGTATATCAATAGAATCAAAACTGACATCTCAATCTAGAATAATGCATCTGACAAGTTGTGATCAGAGAATCAGATGATTTCCGCAAATGCTATTGTATGTGAACTCATCATTTTGTGTTTCAGAAGAACTTGTAATTCCATGATCATAATCTGATTTACCTCAGATGACTTGCCAAAGCATAATGAAGTATATTTAGTATTTTGGTGATTAGCTGGAGGCACACTGGGTTAAGTGACCTTTCACATTAACAGAATGATCCAGTTACACTAGGTTTGTTTGAACCCAAGTGACAAATTAGATCAGTATCTGATTTCATGAGTCTGTAGTAGATCATTATGAGCATGCTGATGACTCTTTACTGCTTTTTTTCAATGACTTTATCTTAACATCCAAACCCCTCATCACTCAAAATGATATCAGGGACTCCTGATCTACTGTCTTCTTTGGCGCACTCCCTTTCAGGATTCTCTACCCTCTACTCCCAGTTATCAGACTTTCAGATCATATTGTCGTGTCAATCTGTTGTTCTCTATGTGCCACAATCTTTAAAAAAGGTTTTAAGGCTGTTTTTGGAAGCCCTTTATAAGATTATCAAATTTCAAAACCTTTTGTGATATGAGCAAAACAAGCTGAAAGACCTTTCATGGAAAATAAGTAAAGTATAATTGCTACCCCTAAAACTTTTTTTTTTTTGCATGATTTTTCACATTTTGTCACATTTGTAAAACATGTTGAAAATAATGTATCATTGTCTTTCTGATTTTTACAAACATAACCTACTTTGTGTTGGTATGTCAAGTGTTTCTACAAAACATTGACTAAGGGGAGTCTGAATACAAATGCATCTCACATTTTTCAGATGATTTTTTGTGTAAATTTGCAAAAATGATAAACCATTTTTCTTCCACGTCACAATTATTCTATACTTTGTGTGCATCCTCTGAAGTTTTTGTTGTAATGTGACAACATATGAAAATGTTCAAGGGATAAACCCAAGTGTTGTAGGTGTCTGTTACTGTAATTAAAGTGCAAAAGATTAAAAGTATTCGCACTCGAGATAAAGCAACACCAAGCCCTTCCAGCATTACAGCAACTTTAGCACAAGATCCTGGTATGGACTCAGGTGTAATTTGCAAGTTGATAACCTTTGTTTCTTTAGCAAATCTTGGCCAGTCATCATACAATTATGGACATAGGTGAGCAACAACTGGTATCTCACTCTAGTTCCATCTCACCGTTAACATAGTAATGGGGTCTCCACAGTGGTGCAGCCTTCAGGGTGTTTCTTCACTCAACCTGACTTTGTTTGTAAGCTGTACACTCTTATATTTCTACCCTCGAATATGTTTGTGCATATATGCAAGTGTCTAGATTGATGTCTTTGCCTTTTGGTGTGTGGGTGCATTGAAGCAATGTGTGTGTGTGGATGAGCATGTGTACCAGTCTTAACATAGCTCAGAGCACTGGGGGAGAACAAGGAGTCTGTTGTTGGCCTTGGGTGCCCAGAGAGGCTGGAGTTGTGGCAGCTCCAGCGCTCCGAGTTCACGGACGTAGCCCTTAGCTGTCAAAGCAGTCGATGCTGCCTCCGCACTCGTTTCGGTTCCACAGCATCTGACCATTAGCAAGAGGGGCCACGGTGTAATGAGTGTGTGCGTTTGGTTGCATGACTTTAGACAGCATTCAAATCCGTGGGGGTCCAAGTCTACGAAGCTTACATGGTTGTTGATGCTGCTAATGGTGGCTGTGATTTTGGTGTGTGTATTAGTGTGTGTTTGTGTGTGCTCATTCAAAGGAAAGGTGGCGGTGGGTTGCATCACTCTTTCTCAGGTTGTCTGCACGCAGACTTTGCTGACTGTAATGAAGTATAAATTAACAGAACAAAACTTACTGAATATCATTAAACACAGAATCACATTTTGTATTTTCCATATTAAGGATTAATGATACCACATGTCAAACTTAATTACCTTATTTTCTAAATGTCCTTTTAAAGTTCCTTTCCCGTCCTTAATGAATCTTTAAAAATGTATCAAAATTTCTTTATAACATTACAGCATGTTTATGATTATGCTGACACATTCAGTTTACAACTAAGATATGCTACGGAAAATGTTAAAATAGAGTATTATAATATAAACAAAGCATAAAAAACATAACCTAAAAATGAAATAAAAAACATGTCTGTGATATGTGACTTTACAATGCCTTTAAAGTAATAATTAGTCATTTTTTACCATTCACATGTACTACATTTTAGCTGTCAAAAAGATATTTTATGTTTTAGTCAGTATTACTGATATATTTAATCCTGTGGCAAGAGAAGAAATTATATCTTCCCCGAGTTTTCCATATGTATTATATAGATGTGATTGGTTCCATGAGGGGGGCAAAAGTTTCACTGAGTGAGATTTTTACACGTATCAAGCTAAGGTTTACTTAATTACAACCTCCAGGCAAAGCAGGAACCCCTTTTTGAAATTCTGTGAATGTTAATATGCTAAATAATGCAGATCCTCGACTCTTCAAGCATGAGACACACATCTGGTGACTTACCATTTAAATTACAGCAAGAAAAAGTGAGACAGATATAGAAAAAGGGGGGGAAAAAAAGGAAAATGAAAAACACTGTAATTTTGCAAAGAAAAGGAAAAAGGATATAGGTTTATCAATACTGTTAATTTCTTTTTTGGATTGTTCATCATTTCTAATAGCATATTTTAAGCATTTTTAAATCGGTTTAACTCTGACTTGAAGAGTTAGTCCATGCAATATTACAATATTAAATTCAGAAGAAATAATACATTTTTATTATTTCTAAAAACTTTTTTTATTATTATTTTTTACATATCTTATTAATTTTAATTAATTCCATCTTTATAGAAAACACAAAAGAAAAACATGAGGTTTGGTTAGAAAATCAAAAATTATTTAAATGATTTAAATGAAATATTTTTATTGTAGGTTTTAAAATCTGCATTTTTATTGTTCTATTCTCCATTGTATTTCTGGCAACTGTCAATAACTAATCTATGGATTTTGTTGCATAAATTGTACAAACTGATGCTTTACAAAGTTTTCCATCTTAGCTTCCTCTTTCATGATTTAGTATACATTACTTTCCATTTTGGGATGCAGGGAAGAATGACTCCCCAGAAGTCTTTTCAGGAAGCGCAGTAGAGAAGACTGATCCATCTCAGGAGAAAGCAGAAGTTGGCTTCCAGTACAAGGTAACACTGTGATTTAAAGAGATGTGTTTGACCCTTTAAAATGAGCTGCTTTTCCCCTTTCTTCCTTTACCATTTTCCTCCCTCTTCTTGCCCCTCTCTCCACCCTTATGTGCACCTCCCCGGCTTATTATCTGAGATTTGTCAAAATACATTTCACACTAACAGGTATTTTTCAGCCTTCAAAGCTAGTTTTGATCTGCTTGACAAGATAGAGCAGCTCAAATTCTGTGAAATCAGCAATCCCAGCCAGGCCTTCTTTTTTTTTCTTCTCCAAACCCTTTCTTAACCTGGCTCTTCTTGTTAAACAGAAGACTTAAGCTAAATTAATCAAAGCCCACATGTTACCTGGTAAACTTTGAAGTGGTAATTGCAAAATTACCGCGTGTGCTGATCCTGCATTGCAGTCTCTCAGTCCACCCCTGCCATTGTGCCTCGGCAGCGGCCTTTTGTTGTTGCCATGTTATTGTTAGGGTAGTTAGAAGTCTGTGAACAACATTAAGCCTGCCTTTCTCTCTCTCTTTCACATTCACATTTTCCTCTCCCAGGCTCCCTCCTCCATGCCCTAAAAGTCTTTATTATTTCTAACCTCTTTTAGTCGATCTACCAGAGGCTCCTCAGAAGACCATTAATCAGCAATGTCCCGATAAATAAATAAGTTTGTTTATATGAGGTTTTTTATTTCTCCACAACCATTTTTTTCCCACCACACTGTGTCCCATCTTTAAAATCTGGCTAACTCTGTCAAACGTCGCGGTGTGGAACCCAGTTGTCTAATGATTAAGTGGAATGATCTCCAACCTGCCCCAGCCTGGGAGCACTAGGGATCAGATTTCAGCCCTTCAACCTGCAGTGCAGGCCTAATTAAAATGAATTTTCTCGAGGCAACCCCTTTGCCCACAGGGCAGGAATCCAGCTATATACTGAATCCACTCTTAAGGTATTGCATTAAATTTATTGTGGGGAGACACTGGAGAACATTGTGGTTTATATATCTCCTGCATTTTTTTTCTCGTCTTGCTCCTTTCTACCTTTTTATTGTGATCATCACTCTGGAATCCAAGCTTGCTTTGGCAAAGATTGCCCTATGAAAACGGATGGAGCTTTTATGGGACTCTGCCCATTTACTACTTCCTGGGCATAGTATACAGCATGAGGGGAGAGACGGAGGGCAGAAAAAAGATGAAATAGGGAAAGGTAGAATGAGGGAAGGGTGTTAGAACAAGAGAGAGGTTGCTTATTCCATCTGTGGATCTTATTAACATACATCAGTGTGTATGTCACAACTTCAAGCAAAAAGGCACTAAGCCCACCCAAGGGCAAGACAGACAGGCTTGACAGGGCCAGGAAAAGGAAGCCGTTAACATGTTGGCAGCTTAAAAAAATAATATCTGCTCCCAAGTACCTTGGTGAAAATTTTTTAAATCCCACTTCCTGATTCCGTTTGACTGTGTTTATGATGATGACAGTAAACGACTTGTGTGCAGAGAAAAAAAACAAAAAAACAAAACTGTGCCAGCTGCTCTAACATCACATATTTAACGCCAGCGTCACTTTGCACACACTTCCCGACTGAACCCGATTTGAAGGATGGCGTGCTGTATGCGATTTCGCCGTCACTCTTGTCTCGCGTCAGTAGAGGCGCGGGTTGAGATATAGGAGAAGCCCTCCGAAATGCCACACACACACACACTGTCACAGTCACCGTGTGCATCCTCCAAGATAAATTCAAAGGCCTGTTTCCTGCTTTGATTACAAATGACATCCGTATGTGTTCTCCCCGATTCCTACTCCTCACAGAAGAAGCCAATCAAGAAGACAAATAGCTGTGGCCCCAGCATGAGCGGCAGAAGCGCACCGCCTCTGCAGGCAGACAAACAGAAGATGCAACCTACAGTGGAGAACCTCTCCATGGAGGAGATGGAAGGATATACTTTCTTTTTACAGTAAGTCTCAATAGGTATCCATCCTCATGCTTGCAAAATTAAGATTACATCAACCAGACAAGACGATGACAACAAAATTAACTCTGACTGGAGAGACAGAGCGCTCTCCACATGTATATTCACAGCTGGTAAAAACAAGTGAAACATCTTAAAATAAAAACAGGAAAATCCTACCACTGAATAGAGAACATTTAGTCCAAAAAAATGCCTGTTAATAAATAACTTTTTTTAAAAATCACCAGTGATGCAGTCATTTTACAACAATGAGCCATTCAAAACTAATGTAACTAAGGCATCAGAGTGTGTAGAAACTTTCAATTACACTAAACTAACCCATAATTTCCTATTTCCATAGGGTTTAAATGTGTGGGGGCACAAATGGCCTAGTTCCCTTAGGAACTTTTTGTAATAGGCAAGACAAGAAAACATGCAATTTCAGTAAGGCTGAGGTTTGTTGTCACAAGTCAGTAAATGTCTAGCAAAAAATAACTACCTATGAATATCTACAGTAAGAATAAAAATTAAAAACAACATAAGGACCCAAGTTTATCTTGCTATCATTTTTGCTATCATGAACAGTGAGCAGGATGCCAAAGGAGTTAAAAAAGATCTCCCAAACTCATCATTAGGGAACTGCAGCAAAGAGCGGCATCTTGAAGTTTTCAGATTTCCATTAGATGATAATAATATTCCAACCAGTTGTTTGGATGTGATGCCAGAGAAAAGCTCTATTTGTTCTCCAATCACAGACGTAAAAGAGGTTGTTAAGATTGTTGGTCATATTGCATTTTCATACTGTTGTGTTTTATCCTTCAGTGGCCTGGAAAAAACGATATCAGAAAAACAGTGACAACATCAAGAATTGCATAACTCAATATGGATAGTATTTACAAGGAGTATATTGTCAACAAGGTAAAAAAAAAAACCCCAAAAACTATGATTGACAAAACCCACTCCCTTGGTCACTGCTTCAAATGTCTACCTTCTGGGTGATGGTACTGTCCTCCTCTCTTTACTAAGAACAGGTCAAAATTTTCATTTGTTCCACAAGCTATG
The DNA here is from genome assembly GCA_014839685.1 of Anableps anableps. Classification (NCBI taxonomy): domain Eukaryota; kingdom Metazoa; phylum Chordata; class Actinopteri; order Cyprinodontiformes; family Anablepidae; genus Anableps; species Anableps anableps. The sequence goes on from CM026082.1 coordinate 21,073,545, forward strand.
AAGTTCCTAAACAAGTGATATGTATGTGGTGTAAATGAGAGAATGCCTAGTTGGTCTGTATGTAATTATGATTTATTCTTATATTTTGTCTTGTTGCTTTGGGTGACTGTGTAAGATGCTAGGTGGTCAATGAGATATGCCTGTATTAGTTTTCAACCACAAAGAATTTCCCCATGGGGACAAAAAATTATTTATCTATCTACTTGAAAAAATCAAAAGCAAAATAGACCAGTTGGCTGTAGGAGGTTTTGTACCAACATTCTTTCAGTTCATACCTGTCTAGAGGGCATTTTGTATCTATGCTGACAATCGACAATTTAAAATATATATATTTTTTATTTTCCCCATCATTCACTACTAAAAGGAAATTTGGTTGTATGTCTCCGATAAATATTATCCACCATCAGGAGGTCATTTAGAGTTATTTGCAATCATCAGGGGTCCTACTCTGTCATATTTAATAAGAGCCAGGTATTCCAAACTGGTATCAGAACAACTTTCAATGAAAATAGGGTGTAATACAAAGTGTTCCAAAAATAATAAACAGTAAAATAAAGAATATGTGCTATTAGATCATTTTAATGACCAGTTATTCCTATAATTAATTAATTAATGGAATTAGTATATTGGTTTAAAGTAGTTTGCTTTTGTTATAAAAAAAAATGGAAGCAGGAAGGGAAAGAATGGTAACAGTGAAATGGGGTAGGAAGGGGCAAATTTACTTGGAGTTGTTTGGGAAGCTGTTCTATGACTTTAATTAGAACGGCATACTTTGGTCAGAAAGACAGACTGAGCTTTTCTGCTACAAACACCAAACACTCCAGGTGGGATTTAATCTGAACCATGTTGGGAATATGTGGAGAACTACTCCACTGCTAAGTATAAGGGAAGATCTGGGACTCTGTAGACTAGAGTTTGTTTCAAAAACCTTGGGAACGTTGCTAGAGTGCTTCATAAATTAAAATTCATCTTGTGGAGTGAAAATATCCTAAAAACTTATTGTTACACAGTTGCAGTAACTTATTTAGTGTGAGATTATACTACTGCAATTAAAGATGAAATTATTTTAAGACTCTTTATGCTTCTTTACCAGTGATGCCAATACATGTGGTGGGCACTGCACAGCTGCATTTTTATAAGCACTTCTTGAATAAAAAGCAAGGAGAAAGCAAACCTTGAGGCTCATCTTGTATCAGAAATTGTGGGAATTTTCATCTAATCACCACTATTTCTATTATTTTATTACAGATTCAAATTTATTTTGAGACAATGGGATCAATGTTTTTTGTGTTGTATTTATTTTGCATATGAAGCCAAAGAAAGCACACCACTCTAAAAATTCACAATAATCTTAATGCAACTACGGGTTTATACAATTTTGCTGCTCTCATGGACTACAAAGTACAACAAAGTAGTTTTGAAAATAAAGTGTTTTTGTCCTCAGTTTGGCTTTGAGCATTTAATTTTAATTTATGAAAATGAAAAACAAAAAGACCAGAGAATTTCAAACAACTTTGGTCATATTCATCTGAAGCAACAAGGTAAGGCATCAAAACAGCCCAAAAGTGAAATAGTCTATTTCAGCTCAAAAGTCGCAGGTATTTGTTTTTCCATTTGAACTCCAACTAAATTAAGGGGAGGAGAGGGAGACTCTGTATGTGCAGGAGGAGCGTAAAGCAAATTCTCCCTGGAGATTTAAGAGTACCCTTGTTTCCTCATTTCTGGGAGTTTGTAATTTATAGCTGCTGGTCACATATTAAACAAGATCAGAGACTACTCCCTGACATCTTCTGAACGTACTCAGGGAATTCAAATGATTACCAGCGTATCCTGCCAACAAATGACGACATAGGGACCGTCTTAAGGGGGGTGGGGGGGATACAAAACGAGCACAGAAGCCTAGCAGACTGCACACAAAGGGACACAATTAAATGGTTTTCACGATTATGCATAGTGCTGCTTTTTACCTCTGAGCAGTTGTCAGTTGGGTGAGATGAGACATTTCTGTCAGTTATACACACCAGTTGTATTGAGTAAGAACTTCAGCTTTTCCCCTGATACCCTGTGAAGGTGCTGTAGCTATTGATTTCATCTTTGCAAGCACTCACTTTACAGTAACTCTGAGCTAAAAGCCCCTCCTTGCCCTCACCTAATCAGACTATTAGAAAGGTACAGTGCAAGTGTTAAATTTTACAACCAAGGCAGAGACACTGCAGTATGAAACATCAACCATATTTTCTGATATTGCTTGAATTGCTCTGGGCTTCTCTGCTACTGTAACACTCACAGATATCCGGACAAAAGATTTTTTTGTTTTTTTTAATGGATTCATTTTATGTCTGTACTTGCTATGATTTTTATCACCTTTTGATTTGGTTTTGTCTATATATCTATGCTTTTTTTGTGCATGCATGCAAGAGTGTTTGCGTGTGTTTATGCGCTCATGTATATTGACTACATAAGTGCAAAGGATGTGCACATACACATCTGCATATTCATGTGCTTTAAGTGCAAAGAGGATTCATACAGCAGTGATTGAGGGATCGTACTGCCATCTATTGAGCTGCACGAGGCTTAGCTCATCGGGATTTTTATGGGGCGTCCTGACACAAATGTGCAAATCAGGGGCTAATGCATAATTAAGCAAACACATGGAAACACAAAGATTCAAATCAGATAGCTAACGGATGGCAAAAATGCTGTAAGATAATGCATTTCTATAAAAGTCAGAGCGAGGACTTCATTCAGCTTGTAAAATAAATGTTCAGGGATGTATTGGGCTTAATATGTACTGTAGAACACCGTGAAATATTTATGTAAAGGGAATAATTTTATTGAAACTGGCCAAACAATAGTTCTAGTTTAGATAAGGAAACAAATACTTCATGTATTGTATAAACATAAAGACATATGACAGTCTTTATATTCTTCAAACTGTTTTTTCATAGTTTGTCAAGTAATAATCTTAAAATTCAATAAATTTTATTGTGGTTTTTAAGTGAGAGACCAACATAAAATATTATAATGTGTAATTGTGAAAAGGAAAGAAAGTGAAATAAGGTTTTCAGCATTTTTTTACAAATAAAAATCAGAAAAGTGGGTCAAGCATTGGTCTTCAGCCCCTTTTACTCTTTTTTTTCCCTCTTGAATACCATTCTGTGAAATCAATTGACACCTAATCACTAAAAAGAGAGGTCCATGGTAACTCTGGAGAAGCTTCAGACAATCACAGTTTAAGTGAGAGGGTGTGTTGACTTCCACAAATTTGGTGTTAAAAAAGCAACAAAATGTCAACTCTTCAAGCCATGTAGGGAATACTGCAAATATATGAAAGAAGGTGTTCTGGTTAGAGGAAGCTAACATTTAATTTTCTGGCCTGCAAGCACCATGACTTGAATGAAAAATGTTGGTCTTAGAACCATGATGTGGGGATGCCATTCTTTAGTAGGAACAGGAACAGCTGGTCAAAGTTGCTAGGGAGATGGATGGAGCTAAATACAAGCAAGTCAGTAACAGGCAGCTTTAGATAAAACCATCTTCATGAGCTGGGTAGGCCTAAACCTTAACCTAACTGTGGATTTTTGGCAAGACTTGTAAGGTGATCTTCACAGATGGTCATTGTTCAATTGGACTTTGCAGTTTCTCGATTCACAAAGATGGTAGAGACATACCCCAAAGCTAACTGCAGCAAAACTGGTTCTACAAAGTAGAACACATGGGCCTGAATGCAAATGCAAGCCACACTTTTCAGATTTTTTATTTGTAAAAAAAAAAAAAAATGAAAACCATCAAACTTTTTTTTTTTTTTTACATTTCACAATTATGCATTTCTTTGTGATGGTTAGACATATAAAATTCAAAATTCAATCAACTGAAGATTTTAGTTGGTTTGTAACAATATGTAAAAAATGTTTAAGGGGTGTATTTTTGTCACTAAACAATGTTGTTCGGGATCAGCTTATGTCAGCTTTTGGATGTATCTCATATTTTAAGGTCTACAGTTGTTATCCCAGAGGCACAACAATTAACCTAAAAGAGGCTAATAGTTGTACTGAAAGCTTAGATAACAAGACTATTCCATTAATTCCAACTTCAAAGAAAACATATTGTACCTATTAGAGCAGGTATCAACACACACAAGGTCAATTTTGGTTAAATGAAAAGGAAAAAATATAAAAAACAAGTCAAGAATGATCCATTTTCTTTGGTTAAAAAAACTCTTTGGTTAAAAAAATATGCTACTGATATCCAATTGAACATGCATGAAAGATTTCTGCAGACCTCCCAGCTGATTTGATGTTGGCATGTATAACTTAACTGCCTTTTTTCCCCCAGAATGTTACCCAGAATAATCAAAGCACTTAGCTCGATACAGTTGCTGTTATTGATTTGAGCGTTTTGGTGCTTTTGCAAGAATCTAAACATACTCAGACTGAGTTAGTTTGCCAGTATGAGATTTGGCAAGATCCTTTATTCTGAGATTCTTTTTTAAAGTAATTATCTTAAGAAATTCTCAGATGTTGACTATTATCTTCTGTCCACTGTACAGCACTGTACCTAATCTTCATCCATCAGTGTTTATAGTCGATTAGCTTTGCATTGTATCCCACCAATGTCACCCAACTATTTTTTCCTCCTCTGGTTTGAGGAGAGAAACCTGTTTTAATCAAAGTCATTCTCACATAGCAATTAGATCTAATTAGTCCAATTACCAAGATTCTAATTACATTAAAATATACCCCCTAAATCTCATATCAATTATAGTATGTGTGACGTGTCCTGGTCTGGAGACAGGAAAAGACAATGAGTAGAGACAGAGCTCAATAGAAACTACAGAAAGAGGAGCATCCTTGTCCTCCAGAGGACATATGACAGCAGGCTCCATTAATCCCAAAAGCGTGAATTAGACGACTGTGTGGCCAAATGGGGATAAAAGTCACGTAACCTTTATTCAACTCTTCCATATTCTGAACAATTTTGTCACAGATTATGATGCTATGATTAGTTACATCCTTGTTTTCTGTCTCAGTTGGATTGGTTGTGAATCACAAGGAAAAGTTTTGGAATTTAATTTCGCAGTTGTTTATCTAACAATGTCAAGACTTGACTGACGTTGCAAAAGTACTGAAAGTACCTTGCCGCATGCACTGATGCACGCATAAAGACCAACAGATCGACACAGTATGTGTCTGTTCTGGTGCAGTGTGACTCTTTAGGTGTACCAGCAACACACACATATACACATGCCTGCTCTTGCTGTGGAGTCACAAGGAACACACTGACCTAATTTCCCCCACTTAGCTCGCCTCGTTGGGGACCAACGTTCCTCTCCACCCGTTTCCCCCAACTGAGCCTATCAGAGCGCTCCCCTCAGTCTGTGTTTCTGGCTCTCTATCACTTTGTGCCCTCCATCTGTTTTAGTCTGTTTCCATACATACATACAAGATAAGCAATAAAGTGAGCAGTCATTATGCTCAGGAGGTAGTTCCCTTGTACATTTAGTGGAACAGCATCATATGCCTTATATTAAAGCTGCATTCTTTTTCTGAAGAAAAATCCAAAATACTTGGAGAGAAAGTGAGAAATGAAGCACCAGATCCATGCTGTCAATCCTCTGAAGATGCTATTCTGGACCACAACACAGAGGCAAGGGTCAATTATTTCTGCTGTAACACTGGTAGGAGAGGTGGATAAAGACCATATAAAGACAATCCCGGTCACCTCTGAGGCTCCACTGCTTCCCAGTGCTCTTTCCTTTGCTGAGGGGGCAGAAACGCATGCGCTTGTCTGTGCGCCCAGCTACGTGTGCATATGTGTGAAACCAAGGCCCCTGGCTACCTCAGCCTGGGTGCACATGTCAGGGTTTTTTTTTCATGGCCAGACTTGCCCTGGGTCACCTCAGGTCTTTCAGACATACACACACATATAAAATCAACATGCTGTTTCCTTTATGGAAAGTAGGACTGTCAGCTCCCTGACAGGCCAATGCAAAATGATTGGTTAATCTGCTGCAAGGTGGGTGTCGGCTGAGAGATGGCTCTGGTCCCATTGGTGGTCTGGGTCAAATAAATATGTTCTCCACTGACATGTAAGAAAGAGTGAAAGACACCAGATAGAGACAGATGACAGGAACTATTTATAAGAGTATATGATTAATAATAAATCACTTCCAAACAATTCTGATCCAATGCAGCAAAAATAAATACAGACACACTCTGCTTTCTACAAATAAATGTGAACTTTTAGGAAACGTGTGGCTACATCACACCTGACAGGTAGCTTTGATGCCTTAACTAACAAATTATAGATGCCTGTGTAATCAGGATGTGATATATCCAATCTAGCTCTATAGATTTAAAACAGCTTGAGTGCAAATTGCTCCAACAGAAATACTTCTTTACTTTGTTCATATTTTATCTTATTACAACTACAAACTCCAAAATCAAGTGTACAAACAAACATCTCAAAAGTGTGGCTTGCAGAGGTCTCCTAAGTACTAAATAGAGTTTGCCTAAGTGTAATTTAATTTAGCATGAATTCAGCTATTCTGTGAAGGACTTTGTTTTTTTTTTTTTTAGAGATTATTGGTAAATGAACAGCATCACGAAGACCAAGGAACACAGCAGATGTGAGCAAAAAAGCTGTGGAAAAGAAGGGTTATGTTATAAAGCAGCATGCCAGGCTTTTAACAGTTCTTAGAGAACTGTTTAGTTCATTATCTAACAAAGGACAAAGTTTAGCACAACTGCAAACCTACCAAAACTTGGTTGGTACATAACTGAGAGGCTGGGAAATTACAATATTAATCCCATGGTTTCGCTGAAGGTGGTGTTGAGATCCACAGTTGAGATGCCATAATCTGTTGGCATTGGAACTGTTGGTCACATGCTCCAAAAGTCTGGACTATGTAAGAATGGCAAAAAGAAATCCATTACTGAAAGAAAACTTTAAGAACACCAAATTTAAAGGCATCGGAATGAAGGTGCTATGTCCAGATGAAACCAAAAGGAAGGTTTTTGGTCTATGAGGCAGAATACTTACTGTGGAAACACAAACACCCTGAGTACACCATTCCCACCTCAAAACATACTGACGATAGCATTATGTTGTGAAGATGCTTACTTTTAGCACATTTGCCCCACAGCAAAAATGTTCTGGGTTTGAGTCCTAGCCAAGGCCTTTCTTTATTGAGTTTACAAGTTCTCCCATGTATTCTGGGGGCTCCTTTGGGTATTTTGGCTTTTTTGACATTCCAAGAACATGCATAATAACTTAAATGGTCTATCTAAATTGCCATTAGAAGTGAGTGCATGCATGGTTATTTGTCCTGTGTGTCCCTGTGTTGCCCTGTGATGGACTGACTTTGACACGGCATGTATTTGGTAAAAACAATCTTGAAAGTGTTTTTTTTTTTTTTTTTTTTTTTTTTTTAATGACTGAATATGTTAGTTATACTAGGGTCCTAATCATTTCCTTTTTCCCATCTCAGTTCCTCCTCTTAATCCTAACTTTATTTCACTGTCTCTCCCTCTAATTTTCTCAAATTTTTTCTTTCCATCTTTTCTCTATTTCTCTGGTGACAAAGTCCTGCAGTTATGAGGCAAGGTCAGAGGAGTGAAATCCATTTAAATACCGATGCAACTCTCAGGAGACCAATACTCAGCCTCTGCAGCATCCCTCCCTGAGCACCTCACCCAATTTGATAAATGAAAAGATTTCTGTAAAATATTTGTTTTTTCTTTGTCATTTACCAATCATTTAACGTTATATACATTGACTGACAACATGATTTGCATATTTTATATTTAAAAGGTTATATAGATAATCATACTGTTAGATTTAGTAGCCAATCATATGAAGAGTGCTTCGGATGTTCCAGCGTGTTTGTTGATCCCAGGTGCATCTGCTCCAGAAATGTTTCCTCCCTCATTTATAGCACACCAAGGGACCTGGCATTTCCAAGGTTTAATTCCCTCTCATGCTAGGTCGGGGGCTCAATAAAAACACCACATGTTGCGCTGCAATGAAGCAGCTACTTCATGAACAGGTCTAAACGGTTCCAAGGTGTCGAAGGAGGCCAAAAACATGTTTTGGTGGGAGTTTATTACAAAACAGTCACAACTCTTAACATTTAATCATCATGAAGACTATTTTATACAAAACTGTATCAGAGGAAAAACATAAGATTGCATAGTGGTTGAACTTGTGGATTTATTCTACTTCCATTTAAAAGCTTGTCTGGATAAGAAATCAACCTTTTCATTGCCAACATTCTAGAAAAAAAAACTGTGGAAACATGGCTGTAAAAATGGTAGCCTCATCATTAAGTAGGTCAATAGTTAGGTGAATATAAGATATCTTGCTTGCACAAAAGAAAGGAAAATAGAATAAAAATTGCACATTCACCATCATAATGCATTGGAAATAACTAACTTAGTTTCATCATTTGGTATATTTCATTGGATTAGATTATAACTTTGACTTTATTTTTATTGATTTCTGTGTCATATTGCTCAACTGTGAATATACCAGCCATCACATAAGTACAGTGTAAATACAAACTCTTTATTTCACTGGTTCTGAGTGTGTCAAGTCACTTATTTCTTCCTGACCTGGGAGCTGCAAAGGTTACTTATAGAAATACAATATATTCTAACACCAGAGTTTAAAAATACTTTTGCAACAATAAGTAAAAAGAAAAAAAAAGTTATGGTGTTTAGCTAGTGAAGCAGTGTACATTTAAAAATTACCTCTTAGTTACTGAAAATTTATTCAAATCATTCAAATTTTCATGTAATGGGTACTTTTTATACATGCAGTTCTGTTTGTTGATTTAATGATAGATTAAATTATAAATAGATTTAGAACTTTCAAAATTTTATGAGTGTAAAAGCAAAACACTATTTAAACAGTTAAAGTACTTTATAATCTAGTGAACTAAGTCATTCATCAACTGTTTTAAACCTGTAGTGAAATGTGAAATTAACTCCTAATATAATGCAGTCCTTGGCACTATGTTTGATGTCAAGAGCAATGTTATTAACAAAGACTGAATACTTCATAAAAAGTAAAAAATCGTTCAAGATTACTTACCAACTCCAAATTTGATTTAAATGTGTCCCTGGTGCATCTTATTCATACAGTAACTTTTCACAGTTTTTACCCCAGTTAATGAATGAGCCACCATATGTCTTTGTTTTTGGTTGCAGCATTTAATAACTGATGAATGCCCCTCTGTCAAATATATAAGGGAGACTTGTCTATAAAACCTGCTGTGAAACCGTGATTAGCATTGTCTGTCCATGTGATTGTGTTCAGTCTTGAAGGTTACCAACTTTTGCACTGGTTTATGGGTGGTGGAGGTCTCCACAAGTTTTATTACTGCTTTGAGTTTTAACCTAGATACACACCACAGTATCTTGATAGAGATTTCACAGAAGATCCACTGCATTCTTGCCTGGGTTGATTGATATAGTGTAACTGTCAATTGGCCAGTATATACAGCTGGATTCAGAGATCTTGCTATTAAGCCAGAAAAAGCAAAAGCAATGCACTCTCTGAACTGTATTCTTACTTGTTACTGTAAATAAATCCAATGTGTTGTTTCCAATCTGTTAAAAAAAATAAAAAAACTTAGTGGGGGAAAAAAAGCAGTGATGCAGTTTTATTCAGCAAGTTAGCTCTATGTGGTGCCCTGGTAACGGCTCTGCTGCCGGCCATTTTCTCTAACTAGACTATATATTATGCCAGAGGTTGCCAAAGGTGGGGTTGGAATGCCATTTGGGGTTGTTCTCATTTAGTTAGCTCCGTCAGCAGTCGGTCATGCAGTTTCTCTTTCATAACAAAACATACATAAAAGATCTAAAATTACTTTTTTTCAACTAAGAAGTTTGTTTTTGATAGGAAATAACATAGGCATATTCCCCTAGACTAAAAATGAAAAAAGTAGTATCAACTTTAAAAATATACATATAAATTTACATCTATGCATGTCATAAAGTATTTATACCTTTTGCATCAATGAATGGACAAGTCTGTATTGACATGAAAAGCAAGTAAACCCTTCTTTTGATTGCTTACCAACAATGCAAATTTCCACTGGCATTTTGATTATTTAATTTTGGTGATAAGCTCTGGGTCTTTGAGGTTTGAATGCCTCCTTGCCGTCCTCCTAATTTTTAGCTCCCTCCACATATTCTCTAACAGATTCCAGTCTGGACTCTGGCTGGACCACTCCAAAAACATTAATATTACTTCCAGTCAGATGAACCAAATCAGTAAAATCAAAATTAGTCTTTACCTAAATGAATAAATGTTACTGTTATCTCTGTTGAAATCCCAAAAATAAAAAAAATGGATTGTGGCTCATGAATGTTCACACATAATTCAAAAAGGAACTGATAGTGTAACTACCAGAGGATAGATGACAGATAGGTTCCCCTTTTCAAAATAAACACATTATCAGTATTTTTGTTAAATGAAATAAGATACAATGGCATTTTTTAAAAAAGTCCTATCTATTGACAACTGAGATAATCACACTTGTGTTAATCACCACAACATTTATGCATCTGGGCTACTTTGAAAACAATGCCGTTATCTATGAATCTTTTAAGTCTTTTTAATCACTTGAAGTTTTTTTTATTTTATTTCTCAGTTTCCCCAACAGCAAGACATTATTCAGTCATGTGCAAAAGGTTGAATCAGTTTTGGTACATTTATTACTGTCACTGGCTAAAACAGGAAAGTGACAGAACAATCCCAGTCCTCAAAATAAAGGGATGACTTTAATACTTTAAGTAGTCCTTCGCTGAAAGCTTTAGTTCAGAAGAGATCTGCAGGTTACCTTCAAGTACCCTCAGGGTTAAATGTGCAATTTAAAAAGTAACTCTGCTGTATTCGTCCAGTTCCCCATCCTTACTTCTGTTATTACCTATGCCATTCAGTACTTGTCTATACCTGCAATTTACTTAATGCTATTTTTAAAAGCTTTGCTCTGGTTTGTTGTCATGCCATTCAACATTAGGGGTAGAACCTGAGAGAACCAGTTCAGGCGATGTTCTCTTACTTTGGAAACTGACAGATTCACAAAAATTGAATGTGATTTATATGCCTTTTACACATTCAGGAAAGAATGACTCCTTCGTGCAATGTGCTTAAATAACATGGGAATAAACAACATTCATAAGAGAATAAGGGAACAGCTTTTAGCCTTAGCTTCACAGAAGCATCTACAGTAAAACAAAACCTGCATTATATGCCAATTCATGCCTATTTAAATGTTTTGTTTCATCAGTGGGCCTGTATGTCATGCAGAGGACAAGCTGTTATGTTGGAGTGAAACATCCTTTTTTTCTTGCAAGATAAAATGCCTACACTTTTTCTATATAGTATTTTTTAATTGAAGCCACTATAATAAACAAAATTTAGAGGAGATAACAGATTTCCATTATGCCACCAGCTTCCTTTAGAGGAAGCCACAGCACAAATATGTCTAAAAATATTCCTCTTTCACGCACCACCAATGTCTTCATTATTTGAACGATGGACGTCAGGTTGAGTTTGGAGTTTCTGTTTAATGAGAGTTGACAGGGTAGCATCTTGCCTGTGTCTGAGGCACACTGCTTTTTATGTCCACACTGTAATTCCACTTTTGCCGATGTGCAGAAAGTAGTTTTATGCCGTGCTTGTGGTGAGGCAAGCTGTGACAAAGCTCTGAATGGAAGAGCCGCTTTCGAAATCATTACAAAGGGGAAAAGGGCCACACATTTAAACCGCTTCTGTCCTCTTTCTGGTTGGATGATTTATTACTAACTGATATGAAAAGACACCTAACATTAAGTTTGTGTAACTGTCAACATTACACTCATACAGAAAAACTTTTAGAATCATCACATGTTTCATAACTGAAAAAGATGTGTAACTACTTAAAATCTTTTTCAGTTATGAGACATGTGATGAATCTAAAAGTTTTTCTGATTCAGTAAACATGACTGTATCATCTCTGTGTGAGTTTGTGTCGGCCAGCCTATGAATATTTATTTGCCCAAACTGTTGACTAAGCATTTTGTGAACGAATCTCCACTTCTCCCACATGGACTGTATGTTACGCTGCTGCTGTTGTAAGCATACTTGGAGGAATTTCAACTCCAAGTTAACACTTCAGAAAGTGTGCACATCTCACAGAAGAACATCTTTTTTAACACATATGAATAACTGTTTGAGAGCTGGCATTCTTGCAGCGATACGAGCAGGAAATAAAATGCAGTGCCTCATTTTGATGTAAGTCTAGCCTAATTATTTGGTAAAGGGGGTGTGGGAGCAACACAATTGATTCTGTTTTTCATCTTAAGGCGATGTATGATTATCCCAAGACGAACACTACAAAGTGAATTCCAACTGTGCTTTGGGAGACAGTAGTGAGACACAGGGATATCCACAGGCACAGGCCTGAAGCCACATTCTGCAGCGCTAACCATGGCTGCACTGTAAACAAGCATTTTCTTGTTGTATTGTTAGTCAGATGATAAAGGTCACAAACACCCTATTGTCTTGGACATGGTCAAGAATTACAACAATTGGGACTTCATGTTTAAATTAACATTAAAAACTTATACTGTTTTTGATCTAAGAGGAGAATCAATTCCCCCTTTCATCTTTTCATGATTTTTCTGTTTTTATATCTTTTTCTTTAATTGTTTTTTAAAATTTCCTTCCCTTGTCTTTTCTGTCCTTTCCTTATCTCTTGTCTTCGTTTCTCTCCTCCTCTTGCTTCACAGTGCTCCATCTGTGCCCTCTGTATAAAAGGGAATAGTTGAGCAGGCCTGACAAAGGGCGGCACAGAGGTGCTGAGGAAAGCTGAACATTGCTGGAAGGGATTCCTATCTGTTTGTGTATGTGTGTTGTGCATGAGAGAGAGAGAGAGACTGAACCATTGTGTACATGCTTGAATGTGTGTCAATTTGAATACTAGACTTCCCTACCTTTAATGAAAACTAAAAAAATCTTTGAATATTCAATGAATGGCAAAAACAATGAAGTGTGTTATTCAACAATTCACATTATTAGATCTAACTGATTTTTTAGTGTAATATACACAGACAAAATAGCTCACTTGTCCTTTGTGCTGCCGTTACCTTCAAATGCATACATTAGAAACAGAGAAGTAAAGAGACTCTTTATGAATCCAGTTTGCGTTCTAATGATTATCTCTTAAAAAAAAACAAAACAAAAAAACATGATGCTAAGACTGTGTTTTTCGGTAAAAAAAAAAAAAAAAAACCCACTCTTTGTACGGCAACTCTGAGTTGCCGTACGAGTGGGGAGAGAATTTTTAGAAAATCTTCTTGTGCCTTCTGTTAAGTATGGTATTAGATCTGTTATGCTGTGGGTCTGTTTCTCTTACAATGACTTTGGGAGCCTACACCAGAGAATTTTAAATAAAAGTCTAATGTACTCGACCAAGGACACATATGGACAAATCAACACAGAAATAGTTAACTTCACACAAAGTTATACATCTTTCATCTCAGCACACAGATCTCTATCCTGTAGAAAACACATGGAAAGGGCTGAGGAAAAGAGAGAGCAAGAGAGTTCCGAGCAGTTGGGATGATATAGAAACAATTTACGAAAGGGAATGGTCAAAAATATCTTATAGGAAGCGACAAAATGCTGTCATACTGACGAAAGTATTAATAGCATGGGATCCAATAGTTGTGATTTTGTTAGAAATAAATATTCATTAACATGAGATTTTTTTTTCTCACTGAATAAATGTATTTAGATATTGTATGTATATTTTAAAACTTTTTACACAAATTTAACATGGATGTAAAAACTGTAATATAAGGTTAAAACATATAGGTTAAAATATATACACATATTAATTAAGAGGAAATTGTTTTTTCTGTCTAACATTAGATCAGCACCAACTATACCGAGATCATGTCCCCCACGACTGTCTGATCGAGCCCGACTGGCCCTATGCATGCTACCGTCCGAGCTGGGCCTGCCGTTGTCGTGGCAACAGCAAGAACTGCACAGACGCTGGCATGACTCCATTCAGCAGCTCGGCCTCATTATTGTGCTGCTGGCTTTGATGTGGTTTGTGAGGCTTTACCTGCATTACTGCAGCCAGTGGCTCTACCTCCAGGCCATTGCTGTTCCTGTCAACAAGTGAGTTTGCTTCCTTTGATATGATCCTGCAGACACACGTTGCACACACAACACATGCACACAGCATGCAGATACACAGGGTAATGCATAGCTTCACCAATACAGAGAGTGCTTCTGAAATAAATAAGCAAAAGGGGAAGGGAATACAGTATTCCTGTACAATAGACAGTAGAGTCCTGTTCTCTACTGGCCAAGCACAAATTTGCAAATCTTCACACACACACACACACACACACACACACACACACACACACACACACACACACACAGAGCATGTAAGCTCAGAGAAAAAAAGCTTGTAAAAGATGGTTGAAACAGGATGTGGAGTGGATATCAAAATGAGAAGAGACTGAAAAGGTACCATGTTTGAGTCTGTGTGTGTGAGTGTGCATATGTTGGCAAACATGCACGCTGGATACACCCAAATCATCTGTTTGGAATCCCCCCATTAACATTTTAACAAGACTCTCTCAATATTAACATCCATTGCTGGGGGAGTTAGCTCACCACACAGCTTCAAGTCCCAAAAGACTTTATTTGGAAGGAATTTATTGTTATTATTTGGTGTACAGCATCGATAATAAACAGCAATAAGACACCACAGAACTGTTAAATCACATTGCAATAACATATGGCCCTGATTTAGTTTATCACAATAAAAGAATGCTGGCTGCAAACAAGTATACAAGAAGGTTTTTATTACAATAACATGTTAGTGAAGGCATCATGTGTTAAATCATGGAAACTGACTGGAGAAGCAGAGGGAGGGAAAAAATTGTGGCTGAGCGAGAAAAGAATAGACTGAGGGGGCAGATAGGAGGACTAGAAAAAAGGAAAAAAAATGTGAAAACAGAGGGGGTCAACGCTGGATGACAACTTCCACATGTCCAAATCAGCCGCTCTACCTCCGAGCATGTTTCACTCCATGCAGTGGCCAGAGCTGGTAGTGGCCACTGAGAGGGAGAAACACTAAGTGACAGTCAGTGTGAGTAGTGTGATGACAGGAAACCCTCCCTTCACCACTGTGTCTCTTGTGTCTTCTGAATCTCTTTTTTTGTGTTTTTTTCCCTCCAAAATCCACTCATGCAAATCAGTGTATAGTTCATACTGTACTGCAGACATAGTGGTGCACTGCATTCAACCTCATTGTTCAAAATGGTATTTTATGTGAGCAGATGAAAACCTGCTTTTCGTGACCCCTTCTACTGGTTGTCAGGTATGGACTACATTATCCTCCTGCAAAGTGGTTAAGTGTAATTCATAACAGGGTGTAATAATTTTATTTTATTATTAATACTAAATAATCTGATAAGTGACTGTAACTGTCTAATACAGATCCTTAGCCTGCCATCCTCACCACAGACACTTTGCTAGCATTGGTTATACCTCAAAATGGCAGAGCCACAGATTCAATATAAGAGTCTGCAATGTTGCAAAATTCAACTTTGTTTAAGGTTACATCATTTTGATAACCCTTTATTTTCAAATGTTTATTTTTTTGCGAACAACTCAGTTGGTCTGGTGGTTTGTTGTCAGACGTTAGACTTTCAGTTTCAAGTCAAAAGTGCAACAGGAATATCCCTAAAAGTGAAAATATCAGAGGTTACCAAGCAACCCTGAGTTTATTATCTAATAAAGCTGCAAGCAGGCATGAATGGCCTTCACACCATGGTCACCCTCTGGTCTGTCTTGCAACCACGGGCTTTGTCCACTGCCATCATAGGTCTGCAAAGCCACTAGAAAGCAAATAAAGGACAAGTGAAATTGGACCTTGCTTTTGGGGACTACAGTAACATCCTTTTAGGAGGTGAGAACTTTTAACCAAAAACTTCCTGTAACATATAGATTTGGTGACTTAAGCATAATAACTGTCAACAGACAAAGTCTAAAACTTGTATGATTTATAGTTTTAAAGAGGGACATTACCTCTCAAACATGACATTTCCTGTTCTCAGTGGGCGGTACTAACACAAGATCAGAAAATTACCTACTGATATGTTACAACCCTACAGACACAATAGGTCTTTACACCACCTTTGGAGCTTGGGCCTAACCACTGCTGCCTTCTGTCTAAAATATCATGAAACTTTCAAGTATAAACAACTTATTTGGATTTTTGTACAGACAAAAGCTGATTTACAGAGTTTTTATGTCTGTAAACCCACAACATACAATGTCTTGTGCAATATATATCTTTGAACATCTTCCTTTAGCAGTTGTAAATCTAAACTCCAACTTCCAAACAATAACATACTATGTAATTAAATATTAAAAGAAATAAGATGGTCAGCCAACTGCCTATGACACAACTAACAATACTTCACCTCATAAACTCATATTAGAAAGATGGAGTACCTTTCAGGTTTCTAGATAAATCTAACTTTGCCAAAGGTAACAATTGTGTTTTCTGAAAGTGGTAAACTAACAGGGAAAGATTTATAACAATATTGTCCCAAAATATGGAGCAACCTTTTCAAAAGGGTACATACATAGTTAATTATATCAAATGAAAAAGAGAATTACAATACTTCATAATAGTTATACACGCATGCCTGTGTAAATATGTTAGCTAACGTTTGTTAAATTCTGTCAGAATCTACATTACATTTTTTAATTCAAAATGTAGTTATTTAATAAGATAGACATTTTCAATTAAAATAATGATATTTCACTTTCACAGTAAGATTCAAATTTATCTCAAAATTGCATTGTTTTTTTTGTTTTTTTTCTTTTGTTCGTCATACAGTTAAATATGCAAAGGCTTCCTTATTAAATTTTAAGATTGGACTCTGTAAAAGAATTTGTATCAAAAAAACCAATGGAGCCCTTCTTCAGATTAATGGACAGAATCTGAGAGATGCTTGACTCTTGAAGCAAATCGGATGGAAATTAATGAGGAAAACTGGACCTGTCCTCGGCCACCACTGCTTTACCTCCTCCCGGCTGATGGGAAGATTAAGAAGCTCATGAGGCTTGCTGTAAATGGGGAGTCTAACTTACAAAAAGGAACTTTTGAAAGCTCTGTCTTTTATCAGCAAATATATCAGGTGACTTTGACAGATATTTGAGCAATTTAAATATAATTTGATAGGAAGGAAATTGATTAACGTCTTAGACAATCAGTGGTCAGAGAGGCTAACAGCTAATAATAATTGTTATTGTCATCAGACTAATTAAGAATGATTGACTCATCCACAAACAATATAACACAGAGTGTGAGTTGGCAGAACCAGCTGCCCCTCAGCTGCAGACAATCATAAACACAATTATGGTACATGCATATTGACACTTTCCTCTCTCTTCAGATTTCACTTCCATGCACACACAGTGGATCTCATCTACCAGAGCTCTTTGCTCCACACCCGAGAGGAGCTGGCAATGGTGGTGGTGGGTCCCCTGACCTTGAACACTGTAACGTTCCTACTGGTTCTGATCAGATGGGGCTGTCAACTGATATTTGGCTCACTCCCTTCCTTCACGTCAAATTTTATCATGGCTCAGGGAGTGTGGACAGTCCTCGACCCCCTGGCAGTCTTTGCTGTGGACGCCATCCTCGGGGTAAGTCACTTAAAAATAACTTGGACACTTGTGCACTTTAAATAGGAGTTCACTTTATCCTGGCAAAGTGACTTTAAATTATGAAAAAAAAAATGAGTGGGGGAAGGAAACTATGCAAGGTTAGATGGGTATGTTTTTTGGAAGTGTACTGAAATTAATAAACTTGGAAGGCTCAGTTACTTAATTTGTTTTTTGACAATGTGCAGAATTTAAATCACCTCCTAGATACACTGCATTGCACTATGAGAATAAATGTAACATTTGATAAATCATAGCATTTGATTTTGCAGTTTACTGTACATTCTTAGAAAATCCATTGTATTCTCTGATCTGTAGTCTGAACAGGGGCTCATTCATCTTGTAAAGGTCCAGTCTGATCATCTTGAATCCTTCATTTAGTTTGCTGTTTTCTTTAAAATGTTGTCTCGCAAGCAACTGGCCTACAGCCCTGACACACCAGTGGGGGATGCAGCCAAGCTTTATTGGCACTTCTATCGAGCTGATGGATCAGGTGCAGCAGGAGTGCTCATCACTCTGTTCCTTTATGCAGTCCACTTCCTTCTTTCCATCACTGTTCTCACTATTTACCTGCTCAGGTGAGACATACAAAAAAATAAATAAATCTTGTGCTGTTCTTAGTTGACTTGATATGTTTAATGCTTCCTTTCCATTCACAGAATTTAAAATGAGAATAATTTATGGTTACATGTAGAAAATAATAAACTCATGGATTTTAAGACCAGTTGAAAAATGCCAAGAATTCAAATTGTGCACTGTTGGATCATTAGAAGGTTCTAAGCAGAGCTTCAAAATACAAAAAGAAGAAATGGGAGTGAGACCAAAAAAAAAAAAAAATATGAGTAAGCAATTTCTTACAAAAAAACATTAAATTAAAATAGGCTGTTCATCAGCTGATCAAAAGTTTAAGACCACAGCATTTAAAAGCCCAAATCTTTGCAAAAATGTGGATTCAGTGTCATTTTCTGTCAGGTATCCATATTGTCATGACCTCCTGATGGCTCTCTTAGAACCCAGTCGGATTGTTTAGCTGCATAAACAAGGCCTCTCACAGCATGCCATTACTGCTGAGGTTGGACCCAGTAAGACAGTCTTTTTAAACTTCTTAAAAGATCCTGAGGGTTATGGAACAAAAAAGTGAAGTGGTAGACCCCCAAAAATTTCACTGGCCCTGGGGTGGTGGATCCAGTTCGCTATTTGTCAAGACACGGAATGATCCTCAGCCCAAATTAAGCTTGTCACTAGTGCCGACTGCAGTCCCAAAACCATCACACAGCATCTGCGAGAAAAGGGTTTTAAGAACCAAAAAGGTCTTCAAAGGCCTCGTCTCTTTCAACGGCACAAAACTGTCTGTTTGGAGTTTGACGAATACTCAGGCTAGTTAGCATGGCCACTGATGACAGCGGATAAACAGATTTCCTGTAACGGTAAGTTGTTTCACTGCCATTAGCACATTGAGCATGTCACAAGCATCACTGACAGCACTAGGACCTTCCCCCTGGCTCTGATTGGTTGTTTTTGACCAGGAGCAGTGCATTCCCATCTCACTGGAGACTGCAATAGTAGCACTGGGAGGAGGTGGAGGATCTTGATTTATTTTCACAAATTATTTGTCTCATACCATAGTTTCATGACATAGTGACAGTGGCAGTTTTAACAAATATGTAAAAAACATATTTTTTATTAAAGTTACATACTGCAGCTTTAAATTAACCTAGGGCTGGATTGGTTCATATTTGACCAAATTTGGTTTTCTTTCAAGCCAAGCAGGTTTTAGGGTGTAAAAAGAAAACCGCTTTGGGTATGTGCTGATGCCTTTAGTCAAAATATGTATTTTTTTTATTCCATTAGCAATGTGTTTATCAACTGAAATATTCCCAGTAACCGCTTGAATTAGTTTATGTTGCTTTTGTGTGAGTTCATTAATCCAAAGCAAAGAATGGTTAAGTAACATGTTGAAGAACTGGCAAAAAGGGATTAAGATGGGTTTAGAGGGTTTGATACAGTTCTGAACCAGTTCTTTTGTCAAGAGGGCTAAGCTTGAATGTATTTTAAAAAGAACCATCTGTTTCACAGCCGATAGAGACAGATTAGATTATTTCCAGTATAACCCTCAATGTAATAAGTTTTTCTCTGGTATGGCAATTTTTTTTCAAGGGTGATGAACAGACCCAATAGTCAAGAGAAAGAAGTTCAGCATAGCTGATAAATGTTACTATATTAGACATTTTCACACACAAGTTCTGGAGAAATTCAGCAACATATAGAGAATAAAAAATATTCTTTTCCGGTTAATGCTGCAAATGTCCTGTACAAAGATGAACATTTTCTTGGGGATCATAAAGAAGTGTTCTGGAAAAATTGAGACATAATGTTCTTTTTGCTAAACAGTGGTTTCTTTTTGGAACTCTGCCATGCAGGCCATTTTTGCCAGAGGAATGACCTCTGACCTTAACTGAGGCAAGTAAGGCCTGCACTTCTTTGGATGTTGTTGTTGGGTCTTTTGTGACCTCTTGGATGAGTCTTTGCTGTGCTCTTTGGGTAATTTTGGTCAGCCAGCCAGTCCTGGAGACATTCACCACTGTTCCATGTTTTCACCATTTGTGGATAATGGCTCATACTGGGGTTCTCTGGAGTCCTAAAACTTTAGAAATTACTTTGTAACCATTTCCAGACTGATAGATTTCAATTACTTTCTTTCTCATTTGTTCTTGAATTTCTTTTGATCTTGCCATGATGTCTAGCTTGATGATCTTTTGGTGTCCTTCACTTTGTCAGGCAGGTCCTATATAAGTGATGTCTTGATTAAGAACAGGTGTGGCAGTAATCAGGCCTGAGTGTTGCTAGAGACAGCAAACTCAGGTGTGATAAACCACGGTTAAGTTATGTTTTAACGGGTTTTAATCGCATGAACATGCCATCACCCTCTCCAACCTTATAGTAATGGATTAGGCTAAATAGTTTGCATTGCTGGACTGATTAAAAACAGTTCATACATACAAATGGATTGCAAATACAGGAATAAACAAAGACTGTTCTGTGCTGTGTTGTTCTCATGTTACGCTTGAAAATTGCAGCATGAGATATATTAATGAGATATAACAATAACAGAAATTGTCTGCTGTATTTGCGCCAAGCCTTGGAATATGTGGGAGATTTGTCTTTCTTTTAGTAAATTTTAGACTTTTAAATAAAACTTTCCTGTTTCAGCAGTAGTATTAGGTTTTCTTTGCTCTCTACTAAAATGCTGAAACAGTGTATTAATAATCAGTTGTTAGTCACTGATTACTCATTTAATACTGCTCTCCTAAAAATAGACACGAAACCCATTTTGTTGGCTTAAGCTAATGAATTAAAGGCAGGTAAAAGGCATTTCACAACATGTCTTGGTATTTATCCAAGTTTTCTTCCCATATTTATACGACAGAAAATACTATTAAGAATTTAACATGCAAGAAAATCCTTTTACTTTTCCAAGTAAATCATTTTGAGATTTGTGGCTGGGGCGCCATCTAATTTCCATGGGCATGAGGCTTATCTGAGATCCAGCTTAATGGACAACATTAAAACAGCAGCAGAGAATAATGACTTCTGCCACTCAACTGGGTTTGTTTTGAATGTAGGCCACGAGGTTGAAGCAAGGCTGATAAATTTATGGATATAGTTTTCCTACTGGCTGCAATGAAGAGGCTCTGACACAGCCTGTGACCTACTTTTAAAAAAAAAACAAAACAAAAAAAAAACAAAAAACCTTAGGCTGTACATATAGATATAATGGACTGTTATCCTCGATTGATTACAATTTTGGTTGTGTTTAGTCACTTTTTGCAAAAACATATGTTTCATCTATGCTCTGTGAAAGTTCATAAACACTGATAAGAAAGACCGGATTCATATGTTAATGTTTAAATAAAAAGAAAAGGAAATATCTGTCACCAAGTCTTCAAATTCCATGTAAAAAAGCCCTTCACTGTTAAATAATAACTGCAAAACCCTGACCAACACCTTTGAAGATTTTTTTAATTGTTAGATAGAGCTTAAATAATTTCTTTTATCCTGCAGATGATATCTTAGAAAGTCAGAAACTGCATATTTAGATGCATGTTGATACATGTCAAATGTTTCGTTCTGTGAATGATCTTCTTATACTACTTTGACCCTGTACACCCTCTTATTATCAGTTTGATCCCTGGCGATTCTGGTGCAGGAAACTGATGGATCAAAGGTGGCTCACTTAGAGTTCATTCCACCTGTTTTCCCTTAAAGCTAAGTCATATATTTAGAACTCCAAATTATCCACAAAATCTTGCATTTAAATGTTAAAGCTTGAAAGACACTGATAGAACTTTTGATAACCTTAGAACTTTAATTAACTAATAGGTTATTTGTTCATGTTATGTTTTGTTTCTTTACTAAATTAATCATTATTCTCATGTCAATATTGTGATCTTTACAATAAATATACATTAATCTTAAAAACATATTAATATGATTGATTATTTTTCTGTGAAGTATGCAATAAGATGGTTCCCCGATTAAAGAAAAAAAACCCTCCGGGCTGATTTTTGACTGATACGAGACTGCTAAATTATATTTAATAAGAGTGCAAGGAATTTTTAATGCTTAAATGCAATTAGCTTTATCAATTGCTACAACATGTAGCAATCGTAGAAATGCCTGTTTTATTTTTTTTCACAAATGTGATAGAAAAATGTATTCCATAATATAACAGATACATGTCCCATGGTGAACTTTACACTTGAGTCTCATCATCTAAGTTAGACCAACACATTTAAGAACAATGCAGTGAAGTTCAGGGCTCCTTTACCACCATTAAATTAGTCTATTTTGAGGAGCACAGATGAGAAGACTGAAATCCTTCAAGAAAGCGACCGCATAAATGAATGAGAAGTAAAATTCAAGTGTAGGATGAAAATGATTGTATGCTATTCCTGCGTCTGAGGTCAAGCTTCTACAAACATTCCTCTCCCAAGAGCGATGGGGAATAATGTTGAGTTCAAAGCTCTGTAGCAGCTCCTTGTGTAAAGCCTTGTCTCCTTGATGTTGTTTTTATTTGAGAGCTGATTACCCTTTGACAGACTAGAATCTCTGTGGAAGGGCACAAGGTCTCCCACTTTTGATGGTCGGCCAAAGCATTTGTTTACAGACATAGTGTTTCTTTTTAGGGGTTGGCTGCATGCAACCCATGTGTGTGGCAAAACAAAAATAACACTTTAGTTGTGTGCATTCATCTGGCGGTATCAATCAATAAGCCTTCTGCTCTGCAGAACATTTTCTTGTGACTCAAGCCAGCCTCTCCAGACGTATGTACAATCGTTGAAACTGGAATCTTTAAAGCTCAGCATTAACACCGAAGAACATCCCAGGATCTGACTCCCACACATTAAAAAGATGTAAAACCACACAGACACCAGCCAAACATGGACACAGCTACAGTCAGATTGTGTTAACAAAGCTCTTCCTTCTCAGAGGCCAATTTGTTTGATTCCTTTTGCCGCTTCACTTGATGTATTAGACTTTAAAGAGCATCACCCATATGTGCTCTGCAATCAATAAAGGTTTCATATGTTTTCTGAGGGGTTTTTCCAGCGAGAAACCCAGTTAGTAAGTCTGTTTGGCAAACTGGAAGCCACAGCAATCATTTTTGTCTTTCCTGCTTTGACTATAATTCCTATAGTGTGACATTTTGGAGGTCACTTTTAGTAAACTGAACTGACTTTACCTCAGTTTCCATTTCTCACTTACTTTTTCTCAACACACCTTCCAGATTCCACAACGATGGTCGCATGTTGGATGTATACCAGCGACTCACTGCCAAAGAGGGAATGTACTTCCTGCCTGAAGACCTTGAACTGTCAAATCAAGAGCTAAGCTACATTGTCAAAAAGGCAGAGCAGTGGAGAGGCTCCAATGGAGAGAGGCGTAAGGTAAGCTCATCACCAAGCTGTCCATCCTCCTTTTCTCTTCCAATAAAATCCTTACAAATGAACTGGGCTAAATACTGTTTCCTGAAGCCATGATGAGGTAATTTATACCAGGATGACTGATTAGTTTGTGAAAAACAAGTCATCTTAAACCCATAGGGTTTGGGTCTGTGAAAGTCTGTGATCCAGATGTAGATTTCTAAATTTCAAGGGTGCTTGGAGCTGGGTGAGAAGAAGCTAGCAGCAACAGTTACAGTAGTTAAATATTTACTGGCCACTTTACAGGAGCAATTCCTCATATCAGGATATATAGCATTGACTGATTTCATGTCATTTCTTTAGTTACATGTGAGAATGCTGAGATCCATCTCAGAGGTCTTGAATTTCATTCTAATTAGTACAAGATAATTACCAAAACAGAAACTCGACTAGTGAACTGCCTGATTAGTCTATAACAGCCAATTTTTGATGATTTTCCATTAAAGAGAGACCATTTAATCAACACACAAAGACTTCATGAATGTGTTACACTGGGCATTATCTTAATGGTGTTTCTGTGTCAGGTAGGGCAACTCCCCAGTATATTTCCTTGAAATTATGGCTGTCGCATGTTTGACAACACAGTAAAAGTCGGCTGTAAGGTCATCAGAATGTGTGGTAGTGCAGAGCCTACAGATGATTTAAAATCATTGCATTAAGATTGAAAATGTGACTTGAAGAGATAAGGGAAATTGAATGCAGTGATCAAACTGTAGATACCTTGTAATGTAATCTGTGGAATTTGTAAGTGTTACACAGGGCTAAGGCAGAGCATGATCATGGTATTCACATTGTTTTATGAAATTTGATTATAGCAATGCTGTTTCTAATTGGAGGAAGTAGGACTGTGTCTGTTACTTAACCATCTATCAAACCAACTAGGAGTTTACATATCCTAGAATCTGTGAGTCTGTTAGAGCAAGCCCTCAGTATGAGCGATGGTGGTCGAAGTTTGTCTCATAATTGGTGGGTTGTTGGTTAAAGCCCTGCTCTGTCTGTCTCCATCGTTGTGTCCTTGGGCAAGACACTTCATCCACCTTGCATAAAAGGGTAGCACCTCCCAAGATTGCTGCAGCCTCAGACACCTGTCTACCTTGGACAGGCTGTCCTGAAAATGTAATTTCCTAATAAAGAAATTAAGTCAAAAACTATATCTATATTTCAAGGTGATGTCAATGGCACTATTTTTGTAGTAATCACCAATTGATATCTATCTATGTTTCAAATTTTAATATGAGATGTGCACACCTGTTGCTTGCTTGAACCCCATGGAAAAATGCTTCAGCCACAGTCTATCCAGATTCCACAAGCAGGAGACAGAAAATATGAAATTATTTTTGCATTTTATTAAGAATGTGTTTTTTAATAGGTGAAATTAGATATAATAAGCATGAACTTTAATTTCAGGAAGGTGGATTTTTGTTAAAATGTTGAAGTAGAGATGTGTGAACATGAATTTATGTAGTTTTGAACTGAAGTTTGAACAAATTCAACAGGAGAAATCTAATTCAGAACCTTGCTTTTTTTTAAAATAAAACATTGATGTAAGTTTGAAGTTAATACAAGTATAATGCAATAAAATTCTGAATCAAAATTCAGTTTTTGATAACTCCTTGTATGTTAAAACTGTACTGAAAGATGTGTGTTGATGATAGAACAGAGATGTTTTTTTTAAATCCAACAAAACCTATAATGCTTCAGACCTGTTCATTATTATTATTATTATTATTATTATTATTATTATTATTATTATTATTATAGCCTCTTTTTTGAGACCATCCCATTTAGCACCAGGGAAACCTTTGCTGTGGTACACTTCTTTATTATCCTTCTATTACTGCATTCTCTCTCTCTCCAAAGAAACAATTCTAGCATTCATCATATTGCGCCTAATTTGGTGTTATTACTGTGATAAAATGCTAACACATTCTGTGCCATGATGAAAATTTAGGTTTATTACAGTTTAACATTTTCACATTATACAACTAGACAATATTTCATCAAAATAAGATAGGTCTCACCATTATTTTATAATTATTGTCACAATTTCTTCTGTGCAAAAGGGTCACTTTCCTAACTCAGCAAAGACATATCCCTATTAAACTAATTTGCCTACATGCAAATTTCTGTCATTTTTCCCTCATTAACTATTTATCATAGACAGGGAAAAAATATATTCATGAAGGCAAGGAAAGGAGAAGCCCGACAGAGCCGAAACTAATATTTTGCAACTCTAATGATTTTTTGCATTCTTAATTAGATAGAATAAGGTTGATATGATTAGGTCAGGATGTAGTGTTTTTCATTAAAAATACATTTCAGAAACTGTATTCCAAGTGTGCCCTTGCAATTAAATAATGAATCTGGCGCATTCCTTATTACAGACCCAATTAATATCAGCGGCAAGGGCGTAATTTTAATAACAGTGGGCTATGAGGCCTTCATTAGCTCACTGAGAGAAAGGAGGAATGAGGAGGAGGAAAACAAGGTACTTACAGGAACAGCTGCAGTCTGCAGCAGTTTTTAAAAAAGTTATTAACAATGCATTCTCAAAAGGATAGCATATGACATTTTCAAAAACTATAATCTTAGGCAAACAACCTCAAATATTGTCTGTTTTTGGCTAATTTGATGCCTGCTGTGCAATTTAGAACAACTAAAAGACAGGGATTTTTTAAAAAAAAATAACTCTTTTAAGGTTTCTCTGTTGAGGTTAAAGATGATTCTAAATGCAATGTAGAATATACTAGATAATTATATGTAATTGTATACTTTAACAATTTCTCCTTATTAACTGTTTTGGTCTTTTACCTAGTTATTTTTAATGCTCAGAGACATGCACATCTTGTACATTTTCAATTAACCGACTCACATTCTTCTGGACTAGAATATTTTTTTATATAACTACACAGTATCTATGTTGAAATTTTGCCCTTAGTGTAAAGTATTTTTTATACTTTTTTTTCTGTATTTATATATTCGATCTTTGTGTGAGGATGTTTGCTGCTATTGCCTGTCACTGTCATTTTGCTGCTGTTGCACAGAAATTTCCCCATCGTGGGACAATAAGGATATTCTTATTCTATTCTATTCTATATTTTTTCATATCTGAAATCAGTCAAAAATGTAGGGGTTTTTTTATTTCCAGAAGTTTGAAAAGAAAAGAAACCAAACACAAGGAAGCCAATTGCTGAAAGTTGGCAAAGAGTGATGATACGTGGAATACTGAACTGAACTTAGTGCATTGCAGAATGTTCACCATCAAGGAATGTGGTGATAGAAGAGTCCCAAGCTCATCTAGTGAAAAGGAGACAGTAAAGAGAAATGTTGTCTGAAACCAGTAGCTTGGAGACTAGTTTAGCTTAGTCTTCTAAATAATTTCTTCACGCTAATGTACAAGTGTGGTTGGGAGGGAAGTTAAAATACTTCTATGAAGTCAGGTGGCAACTTCAGTCAAATACACATATATTTGACTCAGACAAAGAAATATTAGGTCTTAGCTGAAGCCATTTATTTAAGCCAGCTGGAAGATTGTTTGTAATGAGCGATTTTTGATTTAACACGATCTGCGGAAATCGTCAGAGATTTTATTCTGACAAAAGGCGTGTAAAAGTTAAAAAGTATGTAAAACAAAGTATTTTTTTTATATGATAAACTGTACGCTTGCATGGCCAAATGTCACCTCGTGGTCTGAGTCCCTGCTTTAGCTATCTGTTATAGCTGTGTGTGTTCTCTTCCTTAAGCTTTGAACATTTTTATAATTTCACAATCCTTGGGCAAAAGTTGTTCTCTTTGGAAAGATTTTGTTTTATGGGTGAGGAAACAATCCCTGTTTATTCAGTTTATTTAAATGGACCTTGCATTTCCTCTAGAGATGATCTTTGGAGCCAGGTCACACCATCCTTTTTCCATGTTTTGCAACCACACATTCATTTGACATATTGCTAGTGAAAGTATAATTTTTGTCAGTAAAAAAAGAAAAAAAAAGCTTTATTTATAAAGCCATAGAAAGAGATAGCAATTACAGATGCTACCTCATCATCCATATATGGAAGTGCATTCCTAGTTTTGAGGACATATAAAACTAATTACTCATTTTGAGAAACCAAGGATTTCCAAAGTCAACATTTGTGTTTCTGAAGAGAAATATTTGGCCTTTAAAAATATGACAAAAACAGGATGGATCTGCAAAAGGCCACAAAATAACTTACTTCTCAGGAGAATTGTCCCTCTGATGCCAAGCATTTTGTTGATACTGTGACATAATTTATACCTTCATTTAATTAAATAAGTCAAATTAAAATTTATTTGCAGAGTGCACAGCCACATGTGTTTTTCACCAGGGAATTAGTCTTATTTTTAAAACTTTAGTGCTGTTTCTGTTGCCAGCACATAATTAAACTCTGCTAAACAATACAAGAGGCAATTATGATCAGATAAAACCTTGCTTCCTGAATGTGTTGTGTTAAAACGAAGAACTCAGCAAAATCTCAGTCTTTCTGCATTTCCCTCCAGCTGTGAAACAATAAAAGAAAAAAATGCATCTAATTACCAACCTTAAAATGGCCTGTTATTATCAAACTTGTAATTTTCACATACAACCGTAAAACTTTATTTAATTTATACATTTTACAAATGCCCTCTATGTCAAAATTTATACACACCTTTTGATCATGATGCTTACTTTAAATTTTTACATATTTCTAACAGGGGTAGAAAAAATCTAAAACCCTCTCACTGATGCAGCAAAGGTGTTAAACTAATACTCGACCAACATGTGTGCTTTTTGAGTTGATATTATGGATTTAATTTAACTCCACAAAGGTTGGATTGCATCTCCATCAAACTCACAATGTTGCTTAACTTAAATTCTGAAGATAACACAAGCAATTTTGTCTGATTTTTTAAAAGTACTTTTTATGTTGCAATAAGGAGAAATGATTAAATTTATGTGTATTTACAGTAAGGTTTAGTTAAGTGTTTACCACTGCTTTAAAACCTAAACCTTATGATAATAAAACATTTAATAGATTTAGATATGAAAGGTGTTTGGAAAAATTGAAAAACCTATGACAAAAATTCTTTACTTTCCCTTCTACTACTATCCTACCTTTGTGCTTATAAGTGGTTCAGTTCAGCTTGGTAATGAGCCCCATTAATTATGTAAAGGCAGTGATGCACATGGACCTAATTAATTGTCTCCTGTCACCCAGTTGATTACTGTACCTGCAAGGTAGGTGTTAATTTCTGTAATACTTAGGCAGGTATGCAAACTGTTTTGTTGGAGACACTGCTTTGACAATGATAGAGTAGAGCCCCATCAGCTTACCTGCTGCAAATATCTTTGTGCTATTAATTCAAAGTTTCCTTTTGGTGGTGGTGATATTTTTATAATTGAAGGAGAAAGGGAGAAAGGGCGACTGCATGGGAGGCCCTGGAGATGTTTTCTCAACTTGATTGCATCAACATTTTGAGTACGTTTGCACCGTTTGTCACTCTGTGTCTGGGTAATGGTGCACCAGCGGGCAAGTTTGGGAACACCCAAGGTGCTTTGCAACTGCAGCATGGTTGGAGGTGAGTAAACCTGTTGAGAGTCAAATAACACATGTTGGAGTAGCAATGATGAATTTACAGCCCCAGACAGATGCACACTCACACTTTTTGGCACCTTTTTTTTGGCACCAAGTTTTATAAAGATGTGTATAAAAACTAAAACTAAAGTAAATACATTTTCTAATAGATGAGGATAATGTCGCAGAGGCAAATTAAAAATTTTAATTTCAGTACTTTCAATTTAGTGGGGAAAAATTACATGTAAACTATTTTTTTTTAAATTATTTTTTTAATCAAAATTCCTAGATTCACATTTTTTGGCAACCCCATTCTTAATTTTGTTTGAACCCCTGTATCACACAACCATATATCACAAGGTTAAAGGATACAGAGAGAGGGGCATTCAACAACTCCTCTTTGCACAATCTCTCCAATGTCCTGGGACATCTTCATTTTGTTCATTTGGCTGTATGTTTTGGATCACTATTGTGCAAAAACACCCAAAGATTCTGGAAGATGTTGCCAGAATTTCACTTAAAATCTAGAGTTTTTGATATAAGGATCTCTTACAGTGTCCCCATGCTCTTTAGAAGATACAGACCCTCAGTATCATAGATGGTCAACTATACTTAATATTGGATACAAGGTGCTTTCCCACATATTCATCCTGTTTTGTGAAAAGCTAAGTTTCCTTCTTGTCTGACCAAAGTCCAGGCTTTTAGTTCAAGTTTCAGTCTCTGTTTAGAAATCGCGATGCATTTAAGTGTGTTATGGTAGGAGAAAAGGCTTTTTCCTGGAGACTGTGTGACAAAGATGCCACTCTTTGCTACAATTCTCCCAGAGTGAGATTTGGAGATTTCTTTTTCAAGCTCCTCTTCCTCATCATGCACGGTAGTAAGATAAATTGACTTCAGCACATTTATTTTTCAGAAATTATTAGATATGTCAATTGTAGCAATTGAATTAAAGGTTAGATTTTTTTTTTCTGAGAGATTAAATCTAATTTTATGTTTGATATACATCTTTATCAGAATTGCCAATAATTCATGAGATGGGTTCATCTAGTCAGCAACTAAACATATAGAAGCATAAAATATATCTTCTGAATTAAGAAAATGCTGTGGGATTTTTTTTTTTACCCATTTTAACATTATCAAAAATTCTACACAACTGTAAGATCCAAAAACCCTAAACTGTGAGTTTCAGATAAAATTGTCATACTAATAGTGCTTCACTTAGTTTCAACGTTTTTTTCTGTGCATATGGAAAACTCAACATACCTGAGTACAGACCACCTGAGATGCTAAGCTGAAACTTAAGTAATGGATGAAGAATCATTGAGGAAGAAGGTGGGAAGACAAATTAGTGGGCTGTGACAGGATACACAGGAACCATTGTCATTTAACAATAGAACCCCCAGCTCCTGAGCAGGAACCCATAACAGCAACACAGGAAAACCGTGAGAGTAAGAGCCAAGTGTTTCATTTGCACTGTGGAGATTTTCTGAGTCCAAGAGCAGCTAGTTCTGTGGTTATTGTGCATGTAAGTGTGTGTTTGTAGGATAAGGTTTGTGTATTACCATTAGGGTGAACAGTGTCCCCCCAACCCTGATAACCCCTACCAGAGAGCAATGTGGGCAGTGTGTAGGCATTTAAATGTATGAATGTTTTTGCATTTTTGTGCTTGGCTGCATGTGTGTTGATGCAAACCTGCTCATGCACTCAGTTTATGGATTCACTGAGTGTGTCTGTAGTCAAAATGCATATCTGTATGTGTGATTATCTATATGCATACCTCTCTTCTGTCCTGCATGTGAATGTCACATTTGGGTTGCGTCTTCAATTACATTACAGTGGCGATTTCTGTGTGCATGGGTGTGGGGGGTGGTGTGGGTGTGTGTGTGTGGTGGACACTGCTGAGGGCCCAAAATGCCTGGGGGAATTGCAGGCAGGCAGCGACAGGAGCAACGCAGCAGCAAGCACAGCAGCCACACTCAGAGCATTAGGGAGCTCAATATGAGATATGACTGCAAAGACTACATGCCAGTGTTCCTGAAAAGGTCACAGACTTTGCTAGGCACTAATGTGTGAAAGGGGTGCACAGTGGTTAAAAAAGAAGAGGAAAAAAAACAGATGAAGTTCAAATGCATGTACCTCCATTGAAAGTTTTTATGGACAAAAATATGTGTAAATATATGAGATTTTATGGATTACGTTGATCTAATGCTCAAAAATGTGCAACAATTAAAACAATTACAGTTAAGCCTTAAAATTATTCATACCCCTGGTTGATTTTGATTTAGGATGTATACACACCTGACACATTCACACCACTTTTTGATGTGGTCTTGGTCTGCTTCCACACAAACTCTGGTGTGGTTTGCTACTGTTGTGAATACAGACCAGCCTCATCCAAACCAACTACAAGAAATATATATCTTTTTGGACTTCATGAGCCACCGTTGCTGGAAATTATGGAAAAAATTAGCCCTTCAGTGTTGCTGACACTACTATTGGATATACTGAAATCGTACCCGATCCACCGTTTTCTGCTATGCCATGCTGATGCCAGCATGTTGTGGGTCGGGGGTGCAGAGCATCTTATCTCATTCAGCATTTCCTGATGTTGTTCCACAAAAGTAGAAATATCACATTGCAAAACCTGCATTGAATGAGCTGCTCTTGACATTCAAAATTGGATTGCAGTTGTAATAATGGCACAAATATGCACAACAGAAATGCAGCATGCAGGACTTCCAAAGTTTATTTTTCCTGGTCTATGCTCTGTCCCGCCCCCGTCATTTCTGTCCAATGGGAGCAATGATCGTCACCCACGTGGCTTAGTTTAGAAATTATAGTTGGCTTGCAAAAAAAGCACAATGTGAAAGCAAATGAAAAAAATAAAGTCCACTTTTGGTCTGAACCAAACAAGCGGACCAAAGGACTTTCCTGGTGTGAATACACCCTTAAAATAGTTTTCATTCAACCAAGAAGTTTCTTTCTAACAGGAAATGAGACAGGTATTTATCAAAAGATAATAAAACAATTGTAATCTTGATAAATTAATACAGTCAATATTTTCTTTCTCTATTTTTAATAGCAAACATTTTGATGGCCAATGTCATATTAGTTAAGTATAGTGTGACTAATGTTTTTGTTATTAGTTCAGCACTGTGATTTTTGGTTCCCACCTTACCCTATTTTTGGGAGGAGGGGGGGAGCAGTTCAGATGTGGGGGGCACTAAGAAAGATTTCCATGTGCTGTGCTTCTGTGTGTGCTGTCCTGCCATTCAAAAAAAAAGTTAAAAGAATAACTGTAGGTTGCCTTTCTATCCAACCTGGGATACTGGAGAAGCAACCAAGCAAATAAGAGTTACACAATGTAAAAGAACTATTAATAACACAAAGCTGAATCAAATAAACTTTATGACCTGGTCAGAGCTCTCTATTATTAAGCTGGACCTGGAAGATGACTTTCTAAGTCCCATAGGTATCCTGCAGGGATGTGCACAACTATGACTAATGAAAAAAATGTGTTTTTACATCTTGATTTATATTCTTCTGGGGAAAAGGCCAACAAGCTAAACGAAAGTTCTTTAGAAACTGTATTAAAATGTATTAACTGTATAACTGTATTAGAATCTTTAAAAAGTTGTTTGTTTACAATGTGTTTGTTTATCTCAGCTGACCACCTTAAATATCACTCTTCTCACTTTTCTGGATACTCAAAGATGCTTTACAATGAAATCAGTCATTCCCATTCACGTGCAGATTCACACATTGAAAGTGGCAAGCTACAAGATTGTAGCCACAGTTGCCCTGGGGCAGTCTGACAGAAACAAGGCTGCCATGTACCAGTGCCATTGGCCTTTCTGACCACCACCAGCAGGCAAGGTTGGTGAAGTGTCTTGCCCAAGGACACAATGACAAAAATGGATGAAGTGGGGACTGGAACCGGCAACCCAGCAATTACAGGATGAATTCCAACACCGATATAAGATTTTGTACATTCGTAGTTGAAAGGAATTATGTCACAGTAAATATTGATGTATTTTTTTCAGCTCAGTACATTTGGCATTTTACTTTTGTTTATCCTTAACAAACAAACAAATGTATGCTAACATTTGCTGCAGGATTGATAACTATTTCCTCCAAAAATACAGGCCTTGTAAGTCACACATGTTTCTGTAGTAGAAATCAGTGAAAACTGGTTATGAATTTTTAGGGCGTGTCTTATTTCCCATTGGAATATTTTTACCACTACCTGAATTAAGGGCCAAAGGACAGGAGGTAGGGGTTATGCAATGCTTGGGATAAGGATAAGCCTGCGAAATGAGATTCAGCCTTGATTTCACTCAACCGTGTACTCCTTTTTATTGCATATGGCATCTTCCTGTATTTGTGGAGGCCCATCTTTACAGAACAGCATATCAAGAGACATAAAAAAAATTGAAACCACAGAGTCAACTTGGGAGCATTGTCTCTGTGGTTTAATTTCCAGGAGACATAGTCCAACTTCTCAGTTTGTCGTTTGCAGTTCATCTTTGATGCAGAAATTCTCCTCCTGCCTGGACTTTGAGTGGCTTCTGTCAAAGGCAGGGAATGGAAGATATGAAAAGAGTCAGTCTAAACAAGGAAATGTCTTTGTTTGGCATTGTGTAATGCATTGCTTGAATAACTGAAACTGAACTGAATAATTATTTGGAAACGCTATGTTTGACTATTTCAACCACTCCATTAGTGTGAAGGAGCATTTTCTTATAATTTCTTTATTGAAGGAAGCTTTGCCCATCAGCCATCAAAACACATGCAGCTGGAGGATGTAAATTGACACCAGGTTTTGACCACTTCTAGGTACTTTTCCCCTTCTAACTCCTTTTCCTTCTTTCCCTGAACAGGCCAAGTCCGGAGGAATTTATAGTTGTTTTGCCATCCCATAATATGACACAGATGATTACAAATTGTACTGTTGAAGGTAAAATTTTTGAAAAAAGAAACACAGCTAAATAAGTCAACAGTCCGTACAACACTTCCAGAGTTTTAACAACTAAATCACCTCGATTAGATCAGTACAGTAAGCGTGGAATGCTGTTAAAACAAACATTTGGATGAATTATTGAGGAAAATGAGTTGATTTTATCACTTAAGAAATGTTACAGAGCATACACCCCACTTGCTTGGATAAATAATTTGTGTACACACAGGGAAGTACATGTACGGAACACATTCCCCAAATACAAGAAGTTGTACAAACAGCCTCTGGCACTGAAGAGGTTTTATTTTGATTTGAAAGATCAGATTCTTTGTGACTGTCTGTTGTTAGTCAGTTCTTCTCTACTCATCCCCTTCCTTTTCTTTAAAGAGCTTGACTTTGGCTACTTCCTGTGGCCCTGAGGGGCTGAAGAAGTCCTGGTGATCATGACAGGTGTTGTGCCTTAACAGCCCCTCATGACACCTCAAGGACGAATATTTGGAGATTTCTTATTTTTCTATAAGGGGTCTTTACTCATAACCTTAAAGGGGAGGCGTGTGTGTGTGTGTGTGTGTGTGTGTGTGTGTGTGTGTGTGTGTGTGTGTGTGTGTGTGTGTGTATACGCACAGGCACACATAATGCATGAGTGTAAGAAAGAGTATGCATGTAAAGGCATACCCCTGACTCCCAGCCCTCATTCAGGTGATTGGCTTGGATACTTATCACCTCAAGCCTCCAAGGCTTGATTAGGTTGAAGCTGCTCCAAACTCAAATTCTGGATATCAAAGGCAACCCTCAACTTTGGCATCTGTCTGCAGCATCTTAATATGAATCCCGACCCTTTAAAATTTAAAGAATTAAACATGGCATCCTAAGATCTGTGCTATGCGTAGTTTGAGTGAGGGGAAACATGTTTTTGCGCCACAATAGGATTACCTGAAGGAGGCATGCCACTAATGTTGAATTAGTTCAGTGGAAAGCACTGGGGATGTGATTGGTTTGGCTCTGGCAATACTAAATATTACCACCCAAATTCACAGTGGCTTAATGCATGAGTGCACATGAAATCTGTGAACTTGTGTGAATTTGGCTTGGGTTTGCTGTGGCAGATCTGAACTTACATTTGCATATGGATTGCACTCAAAATATAAATTAGCCCTTTGAATATTTATCACTTAAAAAACTTGACAATATAATATCTTACTGTCAGTCATCTATGATCTAAGTAAAGGCTTAAATGAGAACTTACCCTCTTGTTTCATTAAAGTTGCCAGTAAACTTCAGTATGCCCCAAAACAAACCTGGAAAAGTGATCTCCTTAGGGCCTGGTGTGAGTCAGAAATGGCATGGAAGAAAAAAGCTGAGCTGCTATCTGAGTTGTTTACTGTAGGTTGGGAGTAAGCTTTTTGCAAAGGAGATTAGTAACAGCAATTTATGCATATCTTATTTTCTGGATTATCTTAGGCACTGAGAGATGCTATCTCATTGTATAATCTCTTTAAAGTCGTCTAAAGTCGTCTGGTCTATTCTGACTGTAAATACAGTTGTTTTATTTTTTTTCTCAGAGTCCAGTTCGCTGTGCACTACTTTTGGCCAGAGTTTTTCAATTGCATCTTAATTGTGACTATTCAGGTCAAAACATTTATAAGCAGTGGTCACTGCTTTAGAGACAGATTAATGAGTGGAGGATGGGTGAAAGCTACTGTAGCATACTACCCATTTTGTCACTGTGTGCGTATGTGTGTGCATGGGTGGCCTGTCTTGTCCAGTGGTGCGTTTAACCAGACACAAACCTTTGCTTCAGCCAAATCAGGCCCAACACAGACTGTGTGCATCCATGCCATTTTCAAGCTGCTCCAATTACATTTGCCGACCGGCCACATATTGGCCAATTTTACAATAGCATATCTATTTCCGTTCTAATGGGTGACATTGCTTGGCCTATCCATGCATATATGTCAGTGGTCCTTTATGCTTTATGGTTTTGGCCTGTTCCCAGCCATGTGCAGTGTGCTGTAGCCTGTCTTGGCTTTGCATTTGTATGTGTTGCATGAACCCCATGTGTGACCATGCAAGAGTGGGCAGCAGCGCTTTACTTCACCTTACACATATGTGTGCTGACTTCTTCTTATAACAGGTACGGAAAAGCATAACATATTGAAATTGAGAAATGCTGTCCCAGTTACTTATTTCAGTGATCATCTCTTTTACAATGACATTTGTGGCTCCTTAATGGGAGTTTCTTTGGAGATTGTAAGCTTGGTAATTCTGCTCTTAATGGGCCATACTTCCAAAAGTGGGAAGGAAAGTGCCTTTTGAAACAGGATATGCAAATCCTGACAGGTTCCTATCCCATGTGGTAGTTTTACGGTTGCTACTTGAAATGCAAACATTGGACTTATTTAATTAATTGGTTGAGGTACACAGAAAAAAAATATTGTTGCATAAAGGTTGTATATTGCCTACAAACTCTCACTCGTGACTACATTAAGTACACATTGTTAATACCGGGTTGACCCTTTTTTACCTGCCTCGATTCACTGTGGTATAGATTCAACAAGATGTCAGAAACATCCCTCTGAAATACTGGTTCATACGGACTTGACAGCATTAGTTGCTGCAGATTTGCTCCATAATGTGTATCTCCTGTTCCACCACATCCTGAAAGTGGTCTATTGGATTGAGATCTGGTGTCTGTGGAAGTCTTAGAGAACAGTGAACTCATTGTCATGTTCAAGAACTCAATTTGAGATAATTCAATCTTTGTGACATGGTGTACTAACCTATTGTAAGTACTGTAATCCTCAGAAGATGGGATGAAGATGGTCAGCAACAATGTGGCTTTTAAATTACTTTCAGTTTGTGCTAAGGGCCCCAGCCTTAACATTTGATAAGAAGCAGGATTGATCTATGCTATATTGTTGTTTATGACAAATTCTAACTCTGAAATCTGAATAATATCGATAAAAATTGAGACTTATGGGACCAAGTAACTTTTTCCAGTCTGGTATTGTCTCATTTTTATGAGCCTGTGTGAATTGTAGCCCTGACTTCCTGTTCTTAACTGATTGTAGTGATATGTGATGTGGTCTTCTTGTGCTGTAATTTGAATATGTGGGATATTCAGAGATACTGTCCCACATACCTTGGCTGTAACAAGTAATAACTTGACCTCTTACCTCTGATATCAGCTAGGTATATTTGTCCACACAACTGTCACTCACGGGATTTTTTTTATTATTATTATTATTATTTTTGGATTACTTTCTGTAAACCCAAGGTTGTGGGTTTACAGAATGTTGATGATAAGGTTGTGCATGTAAATTCCTGGAGATCATTAGTTTCTGAAATACTCAGATGAGCCAACACCAACAACCATGCTGCATTCAAAGCCACTTAAATTCCCTTCCTTCGTCATTCTTCTTGGTTGGATGCCTAATGCTCATCTGGATGCCTAAACATATTGAGTTCCCATATGATTGGCAGATTAACTTTTTTGTGTTAACAAGGAATTCAGCAGTTGTTCTCTATAAGGTGGCTGGTGTAAATGTAGAAAGTGTATAGTGTTTTCTTAGGTAGAGTTTAACGGCATTCGATCCATGATTCATATGTTTGTGCTTTCCTCGTGCTTATTAGTTAATATCACATCATGTGTTGGTTGGTGTATCTTGATCCATCAGGCCATGAAGCTCTGGGTGACTGTAGATCTTTCTGTGGCATATAACCAGTGCTCGGTGATCGGGCCTTAAACCCAGACAAGATCTTACTGAAATGATGGTTTGTCAGGAAGTCATGGGATTGACCCTCTATAGCTTTAACAGCCTTAGTGCACAGCACCCTCAACCCCCTCCCACACTACACACACACACACACACACACACACACACACACACACACACACACACACACACACACACACACTCATATACACCCTTTCCATCACCCCACAGCCCTCTACACTCCCCCCTTCCCCCACTCCCTGCTCTGCAGCTTCAAGCACCCGCAGGCGCTGGAGATGCACGCATGCGTTGCCTCACTGTGTGGGGCTTTGTCTGTTTGTGGGCTTAGATATATGTGTGTTAACATGTGTTTCTATGCAACTTTATGTGTGTGTAAATATATCTGTGGACAAAAGAAGAAACTCAGTCTACCTCTTCACCACGTCACAACAATCACTGATTCTCCTTTTTGAGCTTTTTGTTCTTTATGTCTGTGGAAATTTCCTGTTGGGAGACCTTTAGTTTTGAGATATGCGGAAACATCACCATTTTATTGTATTTTATTACTATTACTGTAAATGGGCAAAGTATAAGATAACCTTACGTGCTTTTATCAAAGTTAGAGGATAATCCTGGAAGAAAACCTGTTAAGAGGCTGTAAAAGACTTCAGACTGGAGCAGAGGTTCATCTTCTAGCAGTAGAATAACCATAAATATACAGTGATGACTATAATGATATGGTTTATATCAAAGCTGTTTTTACAAAGTGCTGTTAAAGTTGGTAATGCTCAGAGAGGTGCATTTAAACATGACCACAAGGTTTTCCTAGGTTTTTTTCCCTTATGAAGCAGCTTTTGCAACTAAAACAACTACTACATTAGTAAGATTATATATATATATATATATATATATATATATATATATATATATATATATATATATATATATATATATATATATATATATATATATATATATATATATATATATATGACTCCTCACTACAACATTAAATCATAGCCAAAACTTCAACTGCATTTTCTACCTTGGCTATTGCCCTCGTCTAACTGCCAAGGGCAATAGCCCTGCTGTAACCTTCCAGGTCAGAATCAGGCAACATCCCCTGTATTCTCCCAAATCTAAACCCACTGAACAGAGTTTCAACCCCTTCCACAGTGTCAGTCCCAACTCTACCCACAGTCAGGGTTTCATGTGCGACTGACACATAAATAACCAAGTCTGTCCGCCACCCAGGCAAATTCAAATGCACCTGTCAAAGTGATGAAGCACCCGCCCGCAGGGAAGCATTGTTTACATTTTCACTCCACTCTTTGCAAAAGTGAGATTCTAATTATTTTCCCACTGTAAATTAAAGCCAAGTGGGACAGAACTACAAACCAAAAGGATCATGTCAGTGGAGAAAACTCCTGCCTTCTCACAGTATAAATTTGTAAAGGCTGGGAAATAGCTGGTAAATATCCAGGTGGCAGAACCCAGGAAAGGTCAGTAATTTTGTTTTCAAGTGGTCAACAGCAAGACAGACAAAGTTCAGTGAAGAAAGATATGTACAGTACAAGTCACACTGGCTGAGTTGTCAGACAAGCTCTATTGGGTTCATTACCATAGAGAGCTAGATAAATAATAACATGTCATAAAACATATGCTGGTTGTGTTTTACAACAAACACACAATGTAAACTGCTTTTACCAGAAAACCTGGATTCATGCTTGCTCTTATCTTACAATCTTAAATGACATATAATACCACTTTTTTATGGTACAGGAATCAAAACATCTGAAATAAGAGTTTGTGGAAACATGCAAATAGGAGGTGAAATAAAACAAAGGAAGGTAGATCTGGGAAGAAAATGCATGACATGATTATGACAGCTATCTAGTTTGGATCAATCATTAAACAATCAGAGGGGCTGACAAGCCTGTTGTTGTCCATGCCTTAGGCTCCTGTTCTGGACAGTAGCCAGCTTGCCTGCTGGTGCAGACTTCTCCGTCTTGCCTCCTTTCAGTATCAAGCAGGCAAACATAATTTACACCATAGACTATGTGTGCAAACATGTTTCTTAAAACATAAACACTGGTTGACATGTGTCAAGACTTTTCTTAATAAAATGTTAATATTTAGTTCTAAAAATTAACTCTACCTAGGGATGTGTTTGTTTGTGTTTATTAATCACTGATTGGTCCAAGTCAGTATTCCAAAAGGTGAGTTAACAATTCCATCTCTTGACTGTGAATGTTTTCTAATTTGCCTTCAGGTCCTTTTCTTTTTTGACACACTGTTTTGAGCACTGAACAATAGCAAAGCTTACAACAAGGTCTTTAGGTTGAGGTCGAACTGCTTTGGTTGTCAGCAGGGCAAACCAGATGGATTCACTGTGGAAAAAAGAACTCCGTTCCCGAGCAGTCAATAAGGGATTTGCACTTAGAACTGGCATGACACAAAGTGTCAGACATTTTGCCTTGTAAAAGTAGTTATACCACCCTGAATTATAACCACAAACATGAATGTATGGTATTGATATTTAGTGCAGCATAACAATACAATGTAGCACATAACTGTCAAGTGGAAAGATAAGAATATGTGAAAACACAAAAACATTTTTTGCAAATAAAAATGTGAAAAGTGTGGAGTGAATTTGTATTCAACTCTTTTTACTCTATAACCTCTAAAATAATTCCCCTCATTAGTCACATTACTAGTAAATAAGGGTTCAAAAATTTGTTAGGTAATGTAAGTAGAAATCCAACTGTTCTGTGAAGGTCTTAAAGGCTTTGCTAGATAACATTATTGAACACACAGCATGATAAGGACCAAATAGCATACCAGACAGGTCAGGGATATACTGTAATTGTGGGTAAGGTAAAAGCAGGGTTTAGTAAAAACTCTTAAGCTTTGGACATGTCATGGGCACTGTTTAGTCCATCATTTTAAAATGAAAAGCGTATGGTGCAACTTCAAACCTTCAAAAAATGGTCATTTACTTAAACTGACATGCTGAGAAATATTTGTCCACACTAAAATTTGCGTGACTGACAAGTCAGGCAAATTGTATCACTCTGTACTGTTAAAAAAGGTGCTCTTCTTTACAGCCTGATTGCTTTTATTCCTCATTCATTTGCAGTGTGATATGAAATGGTGGGTGTGAAATTGCATCTTCTCCCAGAAACACAGACTATATGGTGAACCTTGGAGCCTATCAGCAGATGCACTATCCCTACTTCCTGATCCTGTGTCTCTTCTTCCCCTCCAATGTTGATTTGTGGTAATGTCTACAAATTTCAAAATTTATGTCCCTGCTGGAAAACATGGTTTGCCATTTATAGTCTTCCACTAAAAGAAGCATAACCCGTCTTTCCTGATACAAGTCAAAGG
The DNA here is from genome assembly GCA_014839685.1 of Anableps anableps. Lineage (NCBI taxonomy): Eukaryota > Metazoa > Chordata > Actinopteri > Cyprinodontiformes > Anablepidae > Anableps > Anableps anableps. The sequence goes on from CM026082.1 coordinate 21,114,916, forward strand.
ACTGATGTAGACTCTATCAGATTTCTAAATACAGACCTCAACAATAAATCCTGGCTTGATTGGGTTTGAATTGGGTTAACTCACTTGAATGCTATCTGCTTAACCCACAGCTGGCCCGTCTGCTCCATGCAGGCATTGAACCTAAATCAGTCACTTAGTGCTATCAAATGGAACAATGGTGGAGTGGAGAGAGCACTCAAGCTGGGGCTAGAAGCCAGACTAGTACCATAACGTAACACAACAGACCAAAAAAGAGTAGTGCTGAGCAGACAGACCTCTTCTAATGCTCTTTCCTTTTTGTGTCTCAGCAGTGATGCTTCCTGAGAGCCATGGTGCATTGCATGAAATGGCATCATCCAAACAGAACACACAAACACCTTTTCAAGCTTTTGTCTAATCTTGTCAACTTGATTTCACGTGCTAATTAGTGTAGGATGGTAGCATGGCTAACATAAAACAAACCTATTTTCATGCAAGCCAAAATACATACTCTTGCTCAACCACAACATAGAATTTGAGCAGGTGTGTTTAACCAAAGTGACGCATAGTATAGACCCGGAATATATAGTGTTTCTATCATCACTGTACAGCTTGGTTTTCAGAACTCTGAAGGGCCATAACTGGGTCATAACCACACTTCAGGTGGCCAGTAAAGGGGAAAAGATGTTTACTTTACAATTTGCAAAGCTCGTAAGATATATACATGGTACGGAGACAATTCACAGTAATTATAACTTATGCACTACCAGTACTTGCATGACTATTTCTTGTTGAATATTGAAGTGACCATGCGGATCGTAATTAATCCACACTTTCTTGAATGAGACATGATTGGATCAACTAAATACAAACTGTATCAGCAAAACTAGTTGGGTCCTTGTGAAGGTCTTAGCTGGGTCTCAAACTGATGTTAAGAAAAGCAGCCCAAATTACAAATAATCTAGGAACTCTATTGTTCCATTTTTTTTCTATACCAAGCCTATGTAGGCTAATAAATTGGCCTCCAAGTAACCCCCTGACATCCCATCTGAGGCCCATTTTACAACCCATTCCCTGCCCTTTTGCCTTAATGCTACTCACTCTTTTAATTTCTATGTAAACCACAAAAGTCTATACAAATATATTGTTCTAATTCACAGGTTCTGTTAAGTTGTAATGTCAAGACTAGATTAAATTTCCTTACATTCTGATACTTGATGCATAGGTTTCAGGCCTCATTGAAATATTGTCCTGATATCTGTGCATTAGGTATTAGGACAATCTTTCAATTAAAAAAAAAAAAAAAAAAAAAAAAAAAAACAATATTGTAAAAACTCTTAAACAAATAGGAACATGACAGTATTGGAAGAAATCCAACTTTCTCACACTCTCAGTTGGATTTTCTTAAAGAGAGAGGAAAAAAAAGAAAATCAACGTACACATGCAATCCAAACAGACTGATTGCTGCCTTGCAGAGGTGCTGATTACTTAAGAAATTCAGGTAATCAGTTACCACTAGTGTGGGCTGAGGCCACGCTTGAAGCAAAGCGCAGTGGAGGCGATTTTTCTAATGAGAGTCTAAATTAGCACTGAAGAGATGCATTCCTGTATCCCTTCCCAAACATGCTCCCTTTCTCTTTCTTTTTTTTTTCTCTCTCTCTCTTTTTCTCTTACACAAAGAAACACAATATCCTTTAGACTTTTTCTTATTTGCTTTTGTGCCTCTTTGACACTTTGACAATGAGGACCTTTCTACTTACAGCAGTGTCTGCTTTGCTTTTTATGCTACGTCTCTAATTACAAGTTTGGTAATGGTTTCCACTGTTTTCTCAGTGAAGTGCCTAGAGTTGTGTTTGCGTTTATAAGTATGAGGGTGACATTGATACGCCACCCCTCCTTCAGTTTGACCCTGCCACTCATGGCCCACTGAATGAGTTTACCTTTTTCTCTTTCTCTGTACTTTTAAACGAATCATAATTACACAGCCAATTAGAGGGTCACCTTGAAGAACTTTCTTCTCTTTATGACTGACTCTCTCTCTCTCTCTCTCTCTGTGTGTGTGTGTGTGTGTGTGTGTGTGTTTGTGTGGTGTTCACTTGTGTGAGCCTGCTGCTTGGTAGAAATTTACTTAATGGCTTTTATAGTGGTTTGCAAAAGTATTCATACCTCCTGAACATTATTACATTACAACCACAAATTTCAGTGTATTTTATTGGGATTTCATGGGCTAGACTAGCAGAAAGGTTTCATGCATTTTGGGACTTTTATCTTGTGTTTTCTCTTTATTTTAGGATTTGTCTGTTTCTGTATATCATATTAATTTCGTTCCATAGTTATTAGATTCCTAGTTTTTTGTTCTAGAAGTTTGGTCATTTCAACCCCCTCAGAGAAATTTGGACCCCAAGCATACACCCAGAGTTACAATGGAATGATGTTAATCTCCCATTCCTACTAAAATCCAATATGTGGTCTTAAAATTTGTTGTTAACTTTGACTATCCAATCTGAAACAGTTTGAACATGTCTTCAAATAAGAATGGGCAAAAAAAGTTTTTACAGTTTTTAGATTTGCAAACTGGTTGAGACATGTCCAAAAACATCTGCGGCTGAAGTTGCAATGAAATATAGTTTTACCAAGTTTTGACTCAGGGAGGTTGAGTACAAATGCACACAGCACATTTTAGATTTTTACTCGTAAAACATTTGAAAAACTATTCTCATCATCTTCTTTCCACTTAATGATGCACATGTTTTTGTTGGCTTATCGCATAAAATCCCATTAACATTTTTTAAAGACTGTGGCTGTATTGTGGTAAAATAAGGTGTATGAATGTTTTTGCAAAAGCACTGTAGGTACAAGCCCGTTCAAACACATAGAAAGTAAATACTTTACACTCTAGCTGAATATTACATGTTGTCTTTTGTAGATGTATTTTTTTTTGCTTTTTTTATATGATGTTTAAGATATCTGATAAATCAACATTCAAGCCTTAAACCATAAACACTTTCACAGAGGGAATGAGCTTCCATGATCTTCACACATGGATGACTTTAAGTTACATGACCTATATAACATGTTACATGCCCCACTAGCTCCCATGTCTCACCCTGATATGGAAGAGCAGCACATTACAGGTGTGTAAGCTCCTCAATACATGCACATGAACACACAGAGAGGAGTCATGAACAAGGCAGCCATCTGGATTATACCACTCACATGATCACAAGCACAGCCTATCCCCATACCTGCCACATTTCAGCTCCCTTAGGACTCCCTTATTGTGTAGGTTTGTTTTTTAAGCACTTTCTTTCTCTACTATAATAATAATAATAATAATAATAATAATAATAATAATAATAATAATAATAATAATAATAATAATCCCTATTTCTCTCATTTTGTCTGTGGTTGAGCAGGTGGCGGTTTATGACTCTATCTGGACAGCAGAGGACTCTCTCTCAAGCTCCACTGCTCCCAATGATGAGCATCACACTGAGGGTGGCTTGCCACCAAAAAGCGAGACCAGCACTCATGTCGTAATTCATACACTGTACCTGAGTGGGCTAAAACAAAGATACAGACACTTCCTCCGACAACCTGATGGGACTATAATCGAGGTGAAATTAATGAATCGTTTTTTTTTTTTTTGTTTTTTTTTTTTTTTATTGTTCTTAAGCATTTTATCCATTTCTTAAGCAGATATTTTTCATGTCTGGTACTCACTGAAAAAAGGTTGCCTGTTGTTCAGGTTTTGAATGATTAACAGTTCTGCCTTTTTTATTGTAGTTTTATTTAACCTTTGAGATGATTGAGAACGAGCTCTCATTTACAATGCCAACCTGGACAAGAGGAAGCAGAGAGAGTAAATAATATAAAGATAATCATTTACAAAGACACACTTATAATACAGAGAGACAAGAAAAATAATATATGCAAATTAAAAGCAGCTGCACTGATCAGAAACTATCATTTGCAATGAATTATTGAAAATAGACACTGGGATAAAGCTACAAAGCTTTGGCAATTTTGGAACACATTCCAGTCATTTAGGGCAGAAAACTGAACTGACAAAAATAACCAAAGGTGGTCCTGACTTTTGGAATGGCTGTGATGATAAAGTTGCTGGAGCATAAATTGCAACCTGTAAGCTTGCAACTTGCAAGCCCGGAGTGATGAGTTGACACGAGAGCACAGATTACAGGGATGAGTGCTGAAAGGGGCACCCATGACAAAATAGATTGCAGTATGATAGAAGACATCCAGTTTATGGAGATTTTTGGAGACATTCCTTTAGATAATGTAGCCATAATTGAGAATGGGAAGGTTGGTCACTTTGAACAGGGTGCGCTTTGCAGAATGGGTGAAGGATGATTTGCTACCATACAAGAAACTGATTCTTGATTTGACTATAGAAACTAACAAATTATTGTATCAAATGACAGTGCTCTATCAAGCAGGACATCTAAATATTTGTAGGAGCTGATAAGATATTGAGAGGATGGACAGTCTGTGGTAAATTACACAAAAAAATATTGAGTTTGGTTTTGTTTGTGTTTAGAAGAAGATGAAGTTTGAAGAAGGCATGTTGAAGCTAATTGAAGCTGCACTATAAAGTAGTTAGGGCAGTGTTAGGACTTGCACTAGATGTGTATAGAATGCTGTCATCAGACTATAAGTGGATAAGAGAACTTCCAGCAGCATGGACAATATTATGTGTGTAGTTCTTGGATAGGGTTGGACCTGGTATATGCTTCTGATGAACACCCATAGACAATGGCATAGGGTCTATCCAATCCAGTTTATTTTTGAAGATTCAACTTGAACAGCCTCCCAGGCACCTTACCAGTTGGATACTCAAAAATCAAACTTAATATTTTTTTTATTTGTAAACCGATCATACCTAATCTCAATTCGGCTGTGGTAACAACAATACTCTATGATATGGAGTATCATAGAGTTATCTATCAGTTGCTTCCAGAGTACCACAGGCCAAAAAGACCAGATAGCACTCTGTCTTCAGCCTAACAACATCCCTCACTGTCGGTGTCCACCAGCAGATTTGAGGGTTGCTGCCACAACATTCACCAGCAACGTTGTGGCCACAGCTACAGTAAGCCACCTCAACAATGGAGGCACGGAACATGGCCCACTTAGACTCAATGTCCTCCACCTCCCCCAGAACATGTTCGAAGCTCTCCTGAAGGTGGAAGTCGAAGCTCCATCTCATGGGAGACTCTGCCAGGTGTTCCTAGCAGACCTGAACAATGCATTTGGGCCTGCCAGGTCTGACCGGCATCCTCCTTCACCATTGGTGAGCCCATGGGAAGGGGGACCCACATCTCCTCTTCAGGCTGTTCCTGGCCGGGCTCCAAGGGTGAAAGTCTGTCTACCAGCCGCTCGCCAGTGTGCCCCCACCTCCAGGCTTGGCTCCAGAGTGGGGCACCTTTGACCCGCATCTGGGAAAGGGAATACTGTTTCCATTGGTGCCAATCATCATAAGGGATCTTTGGGCTGCACTTTGTCTGATCCCTCACCTAGGACCTGCTTGCCTTGGGTGACCCTACTAGGAGAATGAAGCCCCTGACAACATAGCTCCTAGAAACATTGGGAACCTCAAATGATCAGTACATGTGCAGCACACTGTCGTACAAACAAAGCAATTGCATTTTTTTACCATCCTAAATTATAACCTCAAAGATAATTTGGATGTTCTCAAAACCATCAACACTTTGATTGCTCATTTCTTGTTTGACAGAAATAAATGTAAAATTACTCTCATATTGTATTTTTATTGTAAGGAAAGGTAATTGTATAGTTTTAATGTGTGCAAAGGTGTGGACAAATGTGTGGGAATTTATTTGTCTTTGTGGTTAAAACTTCATTTGAAATTTGCCTGTCTACAGCAGGAAAAACACAAATGTCTCTCTTTTTTATACCAAAAAAAAAATCCCCCCAAAAACTGATTTTTTATTCTGATGAACAGGTCCGCTTGGTGGCACAGTTATTAGCAGTGTTGCCTTGCAGCAAGAGGCTTCCTGGTTTTGACACCTGGAATGAGATCTGTCTGCATGGAGTTTGCATGTGTGGTTTTCTCCAGGTACTCCAACTACCTCCCACATTTCCAAAATGTGCAAGTAATGTTGTTTGGCTTTCTTAATGCCCTTGAGCGTGTGTGTGTGGGGGGGGATGCATGGTTGTTTGTCATGTGTGGCTCTGTCTTGCCCTGGGATGGACTGGCTGCTTGCCCAGGGTGTACCCTGTCTCAGCCCCACTGTCGCTGGAGATACAAACCCCTCTGCAACCCTCCAACAATGAGCAGGTATAGACAATAGATGAAAGGATTCTAAACTTTTTGTAATCGAGTTCAACATTTGAGTTTCATTACTAAAAGGACAGAAGACTTTTTTAAAAGGCTTTTAAGTAGTTAGGATACTACTGCCTCTCCTTTAATCTTTTATTGTTTTACTACATTTTTAGCTGTCATTTTATGTAGCATTTTGTATTTTATAATATACTGTGAAGCACTTTGTGATATTTCTATCTGAGAAAAGGGCTATATAAATAGCATTTAATTTTTTTACTTACATTTTTAGAGTTACTCAAAAGTAGTGTTCTGTGGCAAGTGCTGCTGCTGAAGCAAGAATGTATTATTCAGTCTTCAATCATGCTGTCACACCCCAAGCAACCTGGATCATCGCAACAAAATTAATATTTTAAAGTTGAAATGTCAGAGAAGTGAGGAGAGAAAATGCTTGATGTGCCAACAATTAGCTCTGAGGCTCTGTTTTGTCCTAATAGTCCTCAATCATAAACCACCAGATAAATGAGCTTATTTAACAAAACACGATAGTAGTATATCTGTTTCTGGTATCTTGATGCTTTTCTCTTTATGTGTATATAGCCTATAGACTTCTACAAGGTAAATGAGATAACAAGGAGGATTGCTCCTCACTGAAAATAGACACATTGCAAAAACAACTTTCTGCAACCACACAATCACAGATGTTCTCACTAATTTCTAACACTAAACGCATCAATCACAACATCTTTGCTTTCTAAGAAAAAGAATGTTTCTGTATATCAATTTCTGTATTCAAACTACAATGTAAATTTCACAGAATCCACAAGTGAAAGATAGTTGTTAATGTCAATGGAAAATCTTCACTCGCACTCTTTATAATGCTTCTCTTTCTCTCCTTTCTGGTGCACTTAGTGTCTCTTGGGTGTGTGCTTTTCGCCTCTTCACAGGCAAAGGCTTTAGGTATGAAGTGATGATGATGGCATCCTTTTTCACCCACTGGTAGAGAGAAGTGATAACACTGGCATGCAGCACATCACATAATACTGATCCCTTTCATCTAAAAGCACAGACCCTCACTTTATCTATTCAAAAGTAATCCAGTCCTAAATATATAGACTGGGTTTATGTATCGATCCAGGAATCACCAAAAGCAATTGAAAGAACTCTTCAGCTGATTTTATTAGATGTTTATGTATAATTCTGGCAGCAGAACACATCAGACAGGGACATTTTGTACTAACTCATCTAATGTATAAAAAGTATGCAAGGAAAGTTACCAGGAAAGAAAAAACACCAAGCAGCCACATTACAGAAATGTATGTTTAAAATTAATACACTGAGGCCTGGTAATTCACATTATAGCCAAAATTATGTATTTTGTTCATTTTAAAATATTTATTTTGTGCCTATGATGTGGGTTACACTGAGTCTTTTGCCTTATAGTATTCATTCTGTTGTTAACATTACAAGCTTCAATGTATTTTATAGGAAATTTGAGTGATAAAGTAAAACTAAAAAATTTGAAGTGGAAGGAAACTGATACGTACCTTTTAAGTAAAAGCTTAACAGCATAGCAGTTATATTTAGAGTCATACCCTAAAAGCTGCAAGGTTTTTAGGGTATGACTCTCCCAGCCTTGCACATCTCCAGACATAATTTTGTGCCCTTTTTTCTTTGCAAAATAGTTCAAGGTCAGTCAGAATGGATGGAGAGTATATGTGAACATCAGTTTTCAAGTCTTGCCTAAGAATCTCAATTGGAGATAGGTCTGGATTATGACTGGACAATTCTAACACATGGACATGTTTTGATCTAAACAATATAATCATAGCTCTGGCTGTTTCTCTACAGTCATTGTTTTTCTTGAAGGTAAACCTCTGCCCCAGTTTCAAACCTTGTGCAGCCTCTTTTTGGTTTTCTTCCAGTATTGCCCTGGTTTTCTGCCTCACATTGTGTTTTTCATGTATGCAAAAATAAATAAATAAAATAAAATAAATCAAAACAAATTTTTGTCTCATCTGACCTAAGCACCTTCTGTCTCATATTTGATTTGACCCTAATGTGCCTTGGAGCAATCAACAAATGGGAGTTTCTGTCATTTAAATTGATCATACCACTCTTTAATTGCTATCAAAATTGTCGACTGCACAACAAGCAATTGTCCTTTTGACAGACTTTCCCACCTATGCTTTGCTTTGGCTGCTCCTACAGATTAAAGCCCCTGTTGGGCCTATCAGTGGAGGTGGGCAGCCATGTTTTGGTAGGTTTGGAGTTAGGTCATACTCCTATATTATGGATCAAACAGTGCTCTGTGTGATATTTAAAACTTGTAATAATATCTTATATGCTAACCTTGCTTTAAATTTCTCCATAATTTCCCAATCTGCCAGGTGTATTACTTGTTCTCCATGATGCTGTTTATGCAAAAATATTCTCACACAGACTTCTGAAATCTTCAAAGAACACTCATATTGAGATCAAATTACACATAGGTGGTTGTACAATGACAAAATGGGAAAAACTTCAAGAGGTATGAATACTTTTATAAGGCAGCACATATTCTAATTAGATATTATTGATAACATGACCAACATTCTCTTTCTTAGCAGTTAAATGATCATGATCATCATTTCAGTTACTCAGGAGATTTTTACAAATGACTAATTTCCTTAAAGGAGTTCTGCTTGTTTTGGTAGAGGTCCCCTGAAGGACTTGTTTCACTCTAAGTTTGACATGACCACAGCTTTTGGGGCACGATTACAAAATACACACAGATCTACACTTAAATGAACACAATAAAAAGCAGGTTCTTAGTGCCTTGGGCTATTGAAATGAAGACAGCTCAAAACTTAATTTGAGAGTGAAAGACAGAACAAAAGTCAGAAGTCATAAAAAAAATCTTTTGTTTATTCAGCAGTTGTGAAACATTTCATGTTGATTGTAAGTTGTTTGTGTTGTATCCATTGCAATTAGTCGAAATATAGTAAAGTTGCAGGTGAGAATGCTGAGACAAAACTACAACAATAATGAACTCTTTATTGACTTGCATGTTGAATTCTGTTTTAAAAAGTTAATATTAATGATCTATCATGTGCCTTCACTGAGTCTGTAGCTAGAGGCAGGTGTGCGTGTGTGTGTATGTTACTGACCCTACTGAGAGAATCTTCTCGCTGAATCCCAACAAAACAAGAAGTTAAAGCTTCTTTCCCATCAGTGTGCTCCAATAAAAGCCATTAAAGGTAAAGTGAGGTGTAGCTTTCCAAATACTCATTACCTATAAACAGATGTTCCACAGCTGCCGACTCGCAAAATGTGCTGTCGACAACAACTGTTAGGGCCAAAATTATGCAGGGAAAGGCATCCATAATAGCTAGGACCTTCAGAGAAGGACTCATAACCACTCTGTCTGTAGAAACAAGATGGCTGATGAAGAAATTAATGCAGGCAAAGTCATTATCTTCCCTCCTAAAACCACAGTGGGTTTATGTCCCCCTGTGCCGCTTTTTCTCTGAGGCTAGCATTTAAGTGTCGGCGGACTTATAAAAAGATAGGACAAGCCAACTGTGCTCCTTTTGTCTCCTTTTCCTCCATATGGGTGACAGCAGCATATGTAAGAACTGGCTCAGCTTCTGTAAAACTTCCATTAAAGATGCACAACTAAGGCTCTGCCAGCTTGAATATTACCTCTCTCTGCAAATTATTTATGGCTCGGAAAAAACGCTGATGATGAGCATCTCCAGCGACTTGAATAAATAAAAGAACTTTTCTCTGCAATTTTTCTGGTGCTTTTTTTCATGTCTCCTGCTTGGGGATGCGCTCAGCTGCAGAATCAAAAGGTTTGCAGTTTATTTAACAGTAAGATTTTATTGGCTGACATGTAATTATCTTACCTTCAGCAGGGGTGAAAGTGTTGCAATGCAATTAGGAAAGGTTATCGCCCATGTAGGTAGCAGATGACTACAAAACAAACAAATTTGTTGATGATCATTATGCAGCAACAATGTTTTGAAAAAAATCTATAGAAGAGCAGTTTAGATTTCATCATGATATTCCATTGAATCTGTCATTATTATTATTTTTTTTTTTCTTTTTCTTTTACTTGCCATGACTCAGCCTGCCGTCCCTCTTCAAATGACGACGTCTCTTCACCGGACCGATATTGACCTAATTTAGCATGCAGAGAATATGAAGAAGTTAACCTTTCGCAAAAACACCTTGCAGCAACATTAATTGACAAACTGCATCAATTCTCCGTCTTCCCCTCTCTTCTTGTAATTACTCTGCTGTATGTTTGATTGCTACTGTGGAGCTTAGGGCTGATGCTTCATTGCCGTGAGGTCGTCAGTGACCGTCAGAAATATGAATTTGATTTGCACAGGAAGTTAGTGTGCTCTACATTATGTGTGTGTACGGGTGTGTGTGTGTTATGAAAAAACACTCAGAAAGCGATAAAGGAATGTCCTTGGCTCATCGCAGTATGTTGCATGAGAAGATTGATGTCTCCCTGGCAGCCATATCTGTTTAGCAGGAAAACTTCTCGGAAGCAAACGACGTGTAATTATCAGACAAGTTTATACTAGTTTAACATTACAGAAAAATTGGTGAAACCTTTATTCTTTATTTCCTTCTTTTCCTCCTATAATTGACTATTTATACTTTAGGTAGATAAAATGGCTTAATTATGTTTTAATGAAGTAAAATCTCTCAATGAAATTTTGGAACAAATGTTATTTTATAACAGCTATCTGAGAGGTTTCAGCTGGATTTCCTTTATCTGTACTAAAGTAGACCTTGTAGTAGCCCTTGAGTGAGCTACAATATATTGCCCATACTGAGTCACCCATAAAATTAATTCAAATCAAATGTTTTAATCACTTCCTTGATCCAAACCTTAAATTAGCAAATGCAGTGCCTGACTGCATTGTGTCAAACATAAAGTTTGGTGGGAAGGGTATTATAGTGTAGGGTTTATTTAAGGGATTAGGTTTGGCTGCTCAGCTCCAGTTAAATGTATTCTCAATGCTACAGTAGAAGACATTTTGGAATTTAGATTATATTACCTTTTTTAATTAAGCTATCTGGCTGATTATAAGAAGCAGTAGGCCTATAGCAGTGTTCCTTTTTCTTATGAAGGTGATTGGTGAATTACATGGATTAGACAATGCAACCAAGGAGGTCCCTTGCCTGGATCAGAGCTCGTCCAGACAAAGAGAGGACAAGGCAGGTGCCAGTATTTCACTCCAGCTACGTAAACGAAAGAAACTGTTTGGCCGTAAGTGTTATTTTGATGCTTTTTGGAACATGTCAACTTTGGTCAAAATTTGAGACAATTTAATAAGTGTAAGTCTAAGTCATTGCTTTATAAATCTTGGTCTCTGTCTTATTATAATTTATTTGCCTTACATTTATACAGTGTCTTGAAATGTTCTCGGTCCCTTAGGGTCCAATCGTGTGGAGCCAATAGCAGGAAGTGGATGTGGCTCAAGTTTTGCACTGCAAGACCTCACTCAATAACAACGAAGACCAGGTGAAGATTTGATGTGTTCTAGATTACACATGTGTCAATGACTTTTTGGACACTGCAGTCCCAGTTTTTTATACAGCAATAGCTGTTTGTTGCAACAAAATTTGTTGTTTGCATGTTTACTCTGTTTTTATATGACAGTTTGGGTTGTGGCATGTTTTAGTTTGGATACCAATGGTGTGGTAAAACGAAAAAGGAGTTCTCTGGCTTCACAAATGTTTTTACTTTGCTTTGAACTCTGCAACATTTAGTGACACGTGTTTCACCACCTTATATGACAGCGGCATAGGTAATTAAAGAAACAAATCTCATTTTCTGATCATGTGAATGTCATGGTAAATCCTAGAATTCATTAAGACTGTTAGCAAAAACAAATATTTTTTTTGAATCATCAAAATTATGTGCAGTAATGATGTGATGGAAGAAATCGACTGTGCAAATTGTGACTGTACAGACATACTATCTGACAAACTATATGAATACAGGTGACAAAATCAAAACAATAGGTCTCTGCAAATGCGTTAAGGCAGGGATTCCAGTAGCTAGAGATAAATTTAAAATGCCTTGATCCAATTTGGGACCAAATGTAGAAATCCCTATTGAAAACATAAAATTAAGTGAAAATAACTTGCAAAAAATTTCTTTAGCACATTTCCTAGCTGTGAATAAATATTGTGGTGCTATAGGGAACAACATTTTGTCTCTGAGATCCTATGCAAGCAAACACAACTGACAAGTCATCTGTGACCCAACAACATCAATAAACACTTTCACAACTCTATAACAAATGCAGGTTGTCAGATGTCCCACACAGCCTCAACAGAATGAAATATGAAGATTCCTAAAGTCACTAATCAGAAGACAAGTGATGAAATATCAATTTTGGCCTCACATTAAACAGGATAATTTTCAGGCAAGCTTGATTTGTATTGAATATGTGTCTGCTGGCCGGTGCTTAGTGTAATGAACTGGCTCACAAATCAGGCAGTAATGGCCACCTACTTACACATATTGCTTAATTAAAGGTTGTGAGCTTATTAGCATGTGTCTCTGGCGCAGGGTGCAGGATGATGGGGAGCACGACTGATGTCGTTCAGAGCTTTTTATGGATGGCTAACCTATCATACTAAAGCCATCGCCCCTCTAAAATCTGATCTTAATAACCTGTCATTTTCATTGATGATGATTTCCCCTTTATGGGCGGCCATTACAGATCAAGTTCGGGGTCTCGCCGAATGGTCATAGCAGCCATTTGTGCTCATCATTATCAAGAATATGCCTTACTTTGGCCTTGAAGTTGCTGCTCACCTCCATGTTTAAACCATCATAGTTGTGGCCCTAGGGTGCCATGGACAGTGCATATGGACACACACACACACACACACACACACACACACACACACACACACACACACACACACACACACACAGCACACTCACATATATTCAATATCCATACAACTCCAAAAGACAGTTGGGTCTTTGCACCATTGAAGGAGAGAAAAAGAGACCAAAAAATTGCCTTAATTTACAGGACATTTTTTTGCTTTCATATTTTTTCACATTACAACAACTGGATTTAAGACTGGGTTTTGAATAGGCCAATTTAACATATGACCATGCTATGATCTGAAACATCTAAACATAGCGCTTGATGTATGTTCTGGGTCACTGCCCTGCTTGAAGGTGAGCCTCTGCCCAGCCAGTCCTTTCTAGCCTAAGTTGTTTTTAATGTTTTTTCTTGTTTTTTTATTTTGTTCTTGGATTAGGGATTAGGATTGTGCTGTAATCAGCAACCCAGGGTGAACAAAAGCCTCCCAACATCTTAATGCTGCCAACACCATGTTTCATCATGGTGCATTCAAGTTGATGTGGGTTGTAATTTTCAGCCGCACATAATGTTGTGTTGCTCTTTCATTTAAAATCTGAACAGATAGAAGTTTGTGGTTGTAACGTGACAAAATATCAAGTTCTAATGAAACAACTACTTGTACCTTGCACTTTACAGAATAAAGAAAATCTTCTGTACTGGCTATACCTCTAAAATGCCTGAGAAATCATTAAATTTAACTGATCCAGGGGACCTTTAGCATCAGCAAGATGTGTCATATATATTTTTGCATTCTGCCCTCTTGTCTGTTTGACTCTAGCCAGAGTCTAAATAGCTAATTAGAAATCACTCTATTATCACTGACAGTGCTACGCCCCCCTAGCCCCCCAACACACACACACACACACACACACACACACACACACACACACACACACACACACACACACACACCCCAATTCAATCAGTCCTCTAATGAACATTAAGCAGAAATGCTGCCTTTCAGAGATGACATGAAGCCATCTCTTTCTACAAATACTCTACCTTGGTGATTCTACCAAGTTACTAAACCTGGCAGGTTATTTCTACTTGCACTATGCTTTAATTTAAAAGGGCAACATGATAGTTTTTAATTATGCAACACAACAAAAATATTTGATTGCTATATTCATTTCTTTTATGTAAAGTTATAAAATTTGATGTTATACTCCCTCTGCTTTCTTTCTTGTTTTATGTTTCCTGAGAGAATCATCATCTTTCTTTATTCATGATCATCAAAACAATGCCCTATGCAATTTATTCAAACTGAGAGAAGTGCAGGTATAGAGGGGGCAAAGGTAATTCACAGGTTCAAATATTTGATTGTTAATGACAAACACCACTTCGCTGCAATTTAAATTTCAAATTGATCCCTGGGAGAAATTATTTCTGAGGGAGAAAAACATGCCGCTAGGTCTGTGCTTCACACATTTGCTGATTTAAGTTAAAAGAAAACCTTTTTGCAGAGCTATCATAAGGGAGCTGCAACTTTTTGAAGTAGTGCCTGCATCTGCTTGGAGCCAGTCTGAACCTGGGGATCTTGCTCGAGAGTGAGAAAAGAGGGGAGAAAATAAAACATAAAAAGAAGAAAAAATAACACTTTGACTAATTCTATATTTATGTAGCCCTCAGCTCGAGGTGTTCACATAAAACAGTTTGTATTCAGAAGTGCTATGGTGATCGTTACGCTTCTCATTGAGATCGGTGACTCTCCGAGCAAGGTTGGCGGCTCCTGCTCAGACTGATCCAGTTGAATTAAAGTTGCACAGCTAAATAGATGGAATTCAAACTCATACTTTTCATCCTGTTTTTTTTTTCTTATTATTCAATTCAAACCTTCTATGATTGTTTTGAGGGCAAACACTTATTTTTTGTATTTCTTTTGATTGTGAATTCTACTGCAATGTTATTGCTAACGTGAATATTTCTGAATTAATGTGGCTTCATTTGTTGGTCTTTTTTATTTGAAGTTGAAATATAACTGTGCATTGTGGTAACTTTTTGATCTATAAAAACCCTCAGGGAATCAATTCACACAAAAAGGTCCTAAAAAAATTGTATATTGTAATAAATCAGGTATATGTCATCCTTAATTTTTAAATTTAATCAAAAATAATATTTTTAGCAGCAGCCTATTTAAAGCAAGTTAGAAAAATCAAGGCACAATTAATTTACTGAGATCAATCAATATTCTTTTCACTTTTGCACCAAAATTTTAATATTATAGTAATATAGCATTCAATAAAAAAAAACAACAAAGCAAATTTAAATTCCCTATCAGATTTATCTGTCAAACCTGCATTCTTCTCTACTGACCCTGAACTTGATGTCCTGGTGCTTAAGTTGAAGTAAACATGTGTGGCTTGGGTGAGCGACGATGTCGACATCATACCATATTTTTGTGGCATCTGGATAGATGCTGCATGTTACATACATATTTATTTATTTTTCCTCTACCAAGGCTCTGTCAGGGAGGCAGATGTCCTGCTCACAGGAAAAAAAAATAATTTGCAGTGAAAAGGGAGTGGGGGTGAAGGGAAAAAAAATATATGAATATGCAAATCTTGTCACAGTGTGGAACCTTGTAATGAGTGGGAAATGTTGTCACCATCTTTCATTATGCAGAGGTCATTGCTTAATGCCAGGCAGCTGGGCTAAGCTTCGTCTCTCTGAGGGGGCCCCCACCCTTACCCGCAAACTCTCTTGTTTTCCTAAAAAATACTTGAATCAAATATTCTTAGAAACAAAGTCTGCATGTTGCTTGTCTTGGAAAAAAGCTGGTAGTTATGACTGGTGTTTAAAAAGACTTCTCTTCATGAAAAAAAGGCTGCACTGATAAAATATAGAGGGATTATGAGTTGATGTCACGGTGCATCAGCACCCACTGTACTGAGCATGTCGCCTGCAGAAAGAAAGCAAGAATGTATTATTCTAACGATTTAAAGTATTTACAGTTAGGTTAATAGAATTATTTACAACTCACAGCCAGCATAGATCACCTCTCTTCACCTGGACTCAGCTTTGCGGCATCTGCTCCAAATGTCAGAGGTTTTATTTTTAGTACAGTGTCACTGCACCTCGCAATGCCTCCCATTCAGCCTGCTGCACTTTTGATTTCTGATGGCTTAGTTTACCATGGCTGCAGCTCCATGTTAATTTTTCATGTGATACATGGTTTTCACGTGTGATTTTCATATGAGAAATTCATGGGATTTTTCTGTAAGGGTGACCGAACACCGCTGGAGATGAAAACTACTTTCTATTTTTATCTTGCCCGCTTGGAAAAAGATACATATAAAACAACAACTGTATATTTTATTTTGGATTTAAATAGCAGAAGCAAAAAAATCAAACACTGTGGATTTTTAATTATTTCGATTTTAGGTTTTGAAAACGGAAAAAAACAACATGGCTGTTTTATTTTTGCAATTTTGTTTTATAACGGAATAACCAAAGAATGAACCAAACATGGACTGGTTATATAATTTTAAATTACATACCCGGCCATGCTGATGCAGTTCACAGTCAGAATAGTTGTTTTTCTTGTTTACAGCGACCCAGACTTTATACATTTCAGTCCTCTTCCCTTGTCTTTGATGAGCCAGGACCTCAGTCTTCAGAGCCACAAAGTTTTCAGTGGTTCTAATGTATATCCAGAACATCAGTGTCTGTTACATAGCTGTATGATTTCAGGCTCTCCAGGGAATAGAGACTGTGTCTCAATCAGGTGGAAGTGAATGTCCCAATTTTTTTCTTGACATTTATCCACTCACCTGCATGTAACACATATGGATCACTAAGACGTATCACGCTAATAATGTTAATATGATAGCATAACTTATTTTATCACTCGGTGATAAACAGTTGTAGTACACTTATATGTCATACTTAAACTTTGATATATTTCACATGCTGTTCACCTTTTTCCAGTCACTGTTAAATGTATTTATTTTCAAATGACTGAATCAGCAACTTTAATCTTTTTTATGTTATAATGCTCACTCGATGTATCTTTTTTCAGATAGCATACTTGGAACTATCCAAAGGAACAAATTTTCCATATGCAAATATTTGTAAGTACAGTACAGTCAGAGCTTCATTGGTTCATCTAAGAAAAGTTTGAAAGTTATATAACCAGCAGAATTGATAAACCTCAATCAGGTCTTTAGGGGCTCAATAAAAACTATTCTGAGTAGCTTTGAGATTGACATAATCTGTTTATTTACCTGTTTTTTTGTTGTTTGTTTTTTTTGTATTAACAACACTGCTAATAGCTTTGGCTGATACCCTCAATACAATGAAGCATAGTGGAGGGAGCATCATAGCATGATGCTGCTCATAATGGTGAGGTTAATGTAACTGCCTGAGAAACTGAACACTAGCGCCAAACATGACATCACACATGACAAAACCTTACTAGACTTTTCATGAAAATCAATTAAATGCTAAATATGGACCTGCAGAATCTACACATTAAATGGCATAATGCTAAAATTAATCCTTTATGAAGGATCTATTTTGTAACTTCTTTTATTATGGGTTAAAGTTTCCAAAATTATGTCATTCATTTTGGACCACTAAATGTAGGCGGATGATTTTTATTAATTTGGAAATCTGTGTACAACACAACAAAGGAACCATTTCTTCTCTACTTGTGCTGAATGTGTAATCCAAATCAACAGAAAATCTGGTTCTGAGAAAATACAAATGTAACTCATCAATCTATCGAATTGATCAAGTGCGAATCGCATGTAGCTCCTCTGAGGTAAAAGTTGAAAGAGAAAACAGCTAGTTGTTATAATTCTTTGCTTACCTTTTGATCAAATTTTCTGTGTTGCAGATTGCTAAGACAGCCCTCTGTTCTGCTGTCTCCTCTTGCAAAAGCTTTCCTTACATTTCTGCTGGCATCTGCCCAACTTTGAGCTATAGTTCTGATCATTAGGTAAACCCATCTTCCACTCCCTCATGCAGTCTTCAAATAATCTTGGGTCTGAATGCTAAAAATGTAATGAACTTCACGGTTCATTGTGTCTGACATTGCTTAATTAATGGGTGCATTTAAAGTACATAGGGCCTTGGTAATTGATTTATATGCATGATTTGCACATACAGCTGTTGTTTCCTGTAGGAGACTCATCAGTCAAAAAATGTTTGGGCTGATGATAGGTCACATCAGGTCATTCTGTCAGCCTACCTACCAGTTCATCTATTAACATTTACTGCTTTTGGATTATGAACAACTACTTAAGAAATCTGATCTTCAACCAAACAATCTAGAATATTTGCATTATATTTTTCCTTTTGCTTAAATGGAAATATTTTGTCTCATTTAACATAACTGCTCGGCAAATTTGATTTTTGTTTCACTTCCAGCGTTAGGTTTCAGTTTAGCTTTTTCTCTCAGACATTATAGCTCTCTTCATATAAAGGACAAAAATGGACACCAGCAAAACCAACCAGTGCCAAAGTGATTATATGGATATGAAACACAAAAAACCACACAACACTTTTTATTCTTTTTTTTCACTCAGCTGTACTGTTGTTGTTTTTTTGGAATTGTGCAAAATGGTGCAGGTTTTCTGATCAGACCTTCCTAATTAAAAGACAGTTTTACAGCTTTAAGTGGTTCAAAAAATGTGGAAGACATTTAAGATTTGACTGTGACCTGTGAAATTGAGCTTCAACATTGATAGTAAATCTTGAAATTATTTACAAATCATAGTTTCTCTTGTTTGATAATAGGTAAGCCAAGGCATCTCAATACATTTACAATGTATGTTCACAATAAGGCTTCTCCACTGAGAATTATATGAAACTGTATTTATATTAAAAACAATACTTATCTATTTGTTCAACTGTGAACAGTCTTTTTATGGTCCTGTTAACTGGAGGAAAAATCAGTTATGAAAAGGATTGAGATTTTTCTACAATGAGAAGTATCGGGTTTTTTTGAGAAAACTAAAACTAAAACTAAACAGTGAAGTAAAAACCTAAAAATTCAACTCAGCTTTACTGTCATCCATCTATATACAAAGAATGTACAATAAAGTCTTTTTTTTTCTTATCCCTTGCAAATTTTGATTTAACATAATCTTTTAATTTTATATATTTCATCATGTTTCTTATAGATGTTGTGAAGTGGCCTGGCCAGATTCACAATCTGAATCTGATCATGAATCTCACTTGGAGATCATCACCAAAAGCAAATCATCAAAATATCATCATAAACATGCAAAAAGCTGGTCAGTAATTATAGTATTAGAAGTGTCCGACAGCTGTAATGTCCATAAACTGATTTCCATTGATTACTGAAAAGGGTTTAAATACTTTTCAAACATACATTGCCATTTTATGTAATTGTAAATCGTACAATATTATGTTACATGTCACACACATACAACAAAAACCTGAACAATAAAAACAACAGTAGGCAATGAGTAAAAATACTATAGTGCAAATAGATGAGTACCCACTAAACTCAACAAACTGTCTTGTAAACAAAGGAACTATTTTTCTTAAATGGACAAAGATAAAATATTAAACAAAGTGTAAACATAATCTCTCTCTCTGCCATTATTGTGAAACACAACCTTTGCAATGTTAGCATTTAGCCTTCATTGACTCTGGCCTTAATATGCTTAGTGTGGGCTCACACAGTGTGGTTCTAATTATTGTTTTCTGTGGAGATCTGGAGGTCGCTGGCCCTTAACCATTATTTGGTTTTGGACAAATTCTCTGTAGAGCTCAGATCAATCTCTCACCTAGAGAACATTCAAGCATATTTCTATCACCATCATATTGATTTTTCCATGAGTGGGCCCTTGTTGTGTGTGCGTATATGTGTGTGCATGAAGTGTTTTCATGCTGGGGTTGCAGCCCGCAGCAGGCACACACACATGCACAGCCTGTGCGCTAACACAGACTCACATAGTGTACTTGTTCTTTTATTCATTTCTGTAGACACCCTTTGGCATTTCAGCGAGTAAAATGCAGGCATTGGCATATTTAATGGTTTTAGATCTCATACACACACATTCACACACACATACAAATGCATTCCTTGTTAAAGCAGACGCCAAGAGAGCCATGTCCTCTCAGGAGCCAGGTGTCTCGCTTTCTTTATTATGCACACTAATCAATACTAACTGGCCTGGTGTTGAGGTGTGCCATCTTTCCAGCTTACCACTGTGGCCCACCCACCCTCATCCTGGTACCCCGTCATCCAGCCCTCCTTTTCCTTCCTTCATTTGCTTTTCCACACCTGAATTCCATTCATCTCCTCATGAATCTATTATTTCTTATCCCGCTGTCATATGATCCAACCATCGGTCTGTCCACACTATTTTCATGGTCCCCATCAGTCCTTATATTCAGTGTTGTAGCTACAGTGAGTAACTGCACATGAACAGAAGAAATGGAAGTTCAAATTTTAGGTGTGTGTGAGACGTGGGGGGTTGAATACCGTGGCAGCATTATTGTCATCTATAACATAGTCAGACAGGGCAGGGTGATTTGGATTTAAATAATGTATTAGATTTTCAAGAGAGCTATTCACAATGTCTTACAACACAGAAAACTAACTCAAAGGTGGGCATGAATTGATGTAACAAAGCAAAGAGATAACATATTTGAAACTCCGTGTCTTTTTAGAGACAAACTGAGTTACACACATAATACTTTGATGCGGGTTGATTGGATCAACTCGGATGACTTTAGATGATTAGCAAGCAAGACAAGAGTTTTTCTTATTGTTCAAGTGGGTTACAAACACATATAAAGTCTGGCTGTGGAGGGGAAGTGGAGCTGAGGGCTTTTTGCAGCAGCGCTCTGAGACAAAAGAGGCAGCTGGGCCGAGAGGGAGGGTGAAATAAAATATTGCAATGGAATTTGTCAAAAGCCAATAATCATTCTGGTGCGCGAGAGGAGTACTATATCAGACCGCGAATCAATATCACATTACGTTGAGTATGGGAGTATATACAAGACTCATCAAATTGATTATTTTTGATGCTACAATGGCAGTTTCATTTGCTGGGGCCCTCAACAACTACTGTTCAATTACTGGGGCTAAGAGTGAATTCGGAGGAGGGGGAAAAAGAAGTAGAGCAAGAAAAATGGATTTTTATTTGACTAAAATAAACCCTCCCCTGGAATGGAAATGAGGAATAGTATGTCACAGTCAAAGCTCTATTTAAAAGATGACTAGTTTCGTCGGACATTGAAATTTCATGAATATATTTTCTAGTGGCCTGGGAAAAACAGAATTCATCATTAAGTTTATACACAGGCCGTAATGTCACAACAAAGATTAGTCAATTCTAATGTTGTTGCATTGTTAAGCATATGCCTTGTCTGACTCTGTTACACAGTGTGATGCTTGCAGGCAGTATGCATAGGTTTATTTTTTTTCTAAAAGTGTACTTACATTCATGTCTGTTTACAAATTATCAAATAAAATAAAAGATGTCACAAAAAAATGACATAAAACCGTTATTGCTCAGGTAACACTGAAAAGAAATAGCCAAAGGTGAATTTCCTTTCAAACCACTGTACAAACACAATAGAAACACAGCATGACATTAACTTATATTTTTTCCCAAGTTTATAGACTACAAAAATAAGCAAAAGTATAAATTATTTCATGACATATAGAAAATCATGATTTCAACGGGAGGAAGTAGGGACTAAAACTACATGAAGAGAACAGCATCAAGACAAGGATCATCTCAAAGAAGCAAATTTCAAGATTATTTTATGGCTTTAATAAACACTCTGCTGGACTATTGACTTTTAATGAGTTTAAACATTGATTCCATCTAGACAGAGGGAATGCTCCAGCTGCAAATGGTTCGCTTTATATCTCTGAGTCAGAGTTTGACCAACAACCTACAAGGTGGATGATGACGTAAATGCCAAGGCTAAAGCAAACAGTGAGGAGAATAGCGAATGTCTTAGGAACATAAACTGGAACATAAACTGGTACAAACCTGTTTAAATCCCATTTTAAAGTTTGTCATGTGACTGTTTTCCACACACTTGTCCTTGGTGTACCCTGTCTTTCGCCCCATGACTGTTGGAGATAGGCACGATAAGTGGGTATTGAAACTGAATAGATAGATGAATGTTTTCCACATGTTCACTACTCCAACTGTTATTGCCTCAACTAGTTACAGTTGGGCAAAGAATTTTCATATTGCTAATGGCTTTAGATTTTATTTTATTTTCATTCAACCAAGTTTGTTCCTGATAGAGAGTAAGACAATAATCTTCCAAACGATAGTAAGAGAATGGGTATTATTTTAAAAAAATAATGTTTTAGGTACATTTGAACCAAAATGACATGTTAAAAACTATTCAGCTACTCTCAATAACCAGAGGAAATGTTTTTCTTATCATTACAGCAATCAAACACTTCTCATAACTACTGACAAGATTTTGTAGTTTCCACTGCTGTTTAAAAAAGGCAAAATGATCTCTTTTGATGTGCTGCAAGTCTTTGAGGTTGGAAGGTGTCGTTGCCATCACCCTAATGTTCAATTCCTTCCACAGTCTCCAAAGCTTCAATATTACAGTAGTCAAAAGAAACATATTGTTAAAACTGAAAGATTAATTTAAATCTGAATGTGCCAAAGGTATGAATACTTTTCAGCCAATTTGTATGTGAATTGCCAAAAAAAAAAAAAATAGTCATATACATGACATTCAAATTCAGTGTAGTATACAGTAAGGTATAAAAAAGGAGAGGAATGTGTGTTATAACTAAGTTGGATGCTTCAGTCTAAATGTCTTCTTAGTCTATTGCTACATCACAACTTACTCTTTATTTTGTAGTCAGTCACATACTTTGTCATGTGGAGAGCTTAGACTTTTGGTTGCAGCACTATAAAATACAAATCTTAACCACAAATAACAAATGTGAATAGAA
Organism: Anableps anableps; assembly: GCA_014839685.1. NCBI lineage: Eukaryota > Metazoa > Chordata > Actinopteri > Cyprinodontiformes > Anablepidae > Anableps > Anableps anableps. Next base: position 21,138,014 of record CM026082.1, read on the forward strand.
AACACTAATAATCTAACTATGAGTACACCAGTCATACTTACAAGACTTTTCCGTAAACTAATTTCTTCCATGATGTACACAATGTTTTACCCAGCTTACTAATGATTTACGAAAAAATATAAAGACAAAATTGGACTGTGGCATTTTGTTTTTACTGAGGGTAATCTATAAATTATCTGAGTTTAATTATTTTTAAAGCAAAGTCTGGCCAGTAAGTTTAAATTCTCACACTGTTGCTCAAAGTGGTCTCCATTAATAAAGTCCTACTCCTGATGTCTCTAAGTCTTCAATATGGTGCCATCAGGAAAGACAAGACGCAGAGGCTCCTTGGATGATTAAAAAGTCATTTCCTTAACTGTCCTCCCAGGATTTGAGGGCTTTTTCCTTTTTTTGAGAGAAAACATTAAATTGCTCCAATCAAGCATAAACGTCTCCTGCTTGTGGTGTAATTTGTACTGCTGTTCGCATGGTGGGTGCTTATTTGTCATCCTTTTCCTTTGGCGCTTTTCCCAACCGTCTTGATCAACAATTAATGGTTGAAATTGCTTCCCTGTTACTTATGGCTGTGGAGACAGATGCAGTAGTGGGAGAGAAAAAAGTAAAAAGAGTTCAACAGAACAACAAAAATGAGATTTATTAAACTTATTGAACAAGACTTAAATGAGCCTCTTTTTTTAATGATTCCTGTAATCCTGCATATATCTTACTGCACTTACATGTTCCATTCCTGCAAAGGTACAAAACAATAATGGTCAACTCTCTCTTTTCTCCCCAGATATTCTCCTTCTCTACCTCTCTGCTCTTCTGTCTCTCTCCCTCATTCTATCCTTTTACACAATGACCTTTAGTGCTCTTTCCTTCATTGCAGGGACAGGCCGGGGCCTGGCATCTGATAGAATCAATATTCTATTATGATAGTGCGTGGAGCGTGTGGGGCTTTACAACTCTGCTGTAATAGTCTCTCTATTTCATCCCGTGGCAGCCATGGCCTGAGGGATCATCCAGGCTTCTCCAGGCTCTATGCTCCCAGCATAGCCCCATTTCCATTAACGTCACTGGCCTCTGCCTACCAGGGGACAATCTGTGTGACCGATGGATGGCGTTGAAAAAGAGTCCAGCCTGGGTGCAATGTATGTCAATAGGCTGTGTAATAGCCAAGTCTGGGTGAAATGTTTGTTAAATGGCTTTCCAATTTTTAAAGTAAAAAGAAGGAAATATCTGTGTTTCTTCTTTTTTCCCCACAATGTTTCTTTTGTTTTTACAATTAAATCAGTCTGACAGTGAAATTAAAGTCAGTTACTGGATCTTAAAATATATATCTAATACAAGGCAAACATTTTATATCAATGGGATTGACCAAGAAAAACCTTTGTTGCTTTTTGGAAAGAAACAAAGCAGGAGTTTGAAAGAAAATAATTCCCTGATGTTGAACCTTTCTAAAACAGTTGTTAATGACATTCCTAGGCTGCACAAAGACATTATTAGTAATAAATTTCTTAAATGCCTCTTTGTTGAGTTTATAAAAAGGTAATAAATCCACAGAGCAATAGAAGACTTTGTCAGATAGACAATCCCACTTACCATTTTAGTGGATTTCAGAAAGCTCAAACTGAAAAGGTTTATATTCATCAGATGCAATGCAATGTATTAAATATATATTAAATATCTACACTTTAACATCAAACTCTTAGCTTTGTTACTGCTTTCTCAGCCAAACAATGTCAGCGTTAGTATGCTGTTGTTAAGTAGGTTGATGCTGCTGGTTGTATGAATTTGCCTCATCATCTGTGACTTGACAGTTCGCGCAAAGCTTACCAAGAGTTGAGAAAACTTTTAGATTTGTCAGCTGTGCAGTGGCATCAAATATGAGCTGAGCATTTCCAGATCTTGTAGCAGTTCTAAAATTATCTAGTTGGACTCCCAATCAGGCAAGTGAGCTGACTGTTAGAGCCAGTATCCTTGGCAAACACAGACATTGTCTGGATGAAAAAAGTAGTGACAAATTTACCAATGATGTCTAGAAAAGTGTAAAGGTTACATATCCTCTACTATAGTACTGTGTCTCCTGGATATAAATAAAATGGTTTGAGTTGTTTTAAAATCAGCTGTCTCACAAGCTGTTAGCATACCCTTGCTCAGAGGATTTATTCACCTTTCTACAAACTCTACTCTATATGGCATCTTTCTACTACAGGTAAAGTATATAGTACTTACAATAACCTGACACAATCTCACTTAAAAATTAGGAACTATCCTTTTTAAGGAGAGAGTACTAAAGTGAAATGTTAAGCTATTAGAGTTTGTGGCACAAGGCAGACCCTAATAAAAAATTTATGCCATCCATAGCTATTCTCTCAAATAATTAACTGAGTATTTTCCTCAGACAAATGTACTAATAGTTAAAAAAAAAAAAACAACTTTAAATGTAAATGTCATTTGGCTACGAGGTTTGATGTGAATTTTTTCGTCTCAAGTAATTACCGTTACAAGGTTAAAAGGCTATTTAGGGTCACAGAGTCAAACATACATTCATACCCATGTCAAATATACCAAGATATACAATATATACATTATTGTTTAGCCAACTGCCAAGTTGCTGGGTTGTATATTTGTCAGAAATCAAATTGTGACTCCTCGTCACTCCTCGTGGTGCAGGATAGTTTCAGCTCTTTCAGATGTTTCACGTTCCAGTGATTAAAAGACAACCTGTAAGTTTATGTCCCCATCCCTTCTCCAGTCCCATTAACTTCTGATGTATGCTTTTTTTTTCCAATGAAGAGTCTTTCCAGACAGTATACGTATTCCACATTCCTCCCCAAATGCTGCCTCCGCCTCTCCCTTTGATTGAGTTGGGTGACTTGAGGTACAAGATGAGCCTCTACTTGTCTCATATTCATCATGATGTAACCGTGAGCAACCCGGATCTAAATTACCTTCGTCTGGCATCATTCCAGCACACGCTATAAATGAGGTAATCGTCCTTGACTATAAAATTTGCATTTTCAAGACTTAATTGCCATCATTACATTTTTTGCGTAATTCTATTAATTTAACAGAATGGGGGATCTGAGGCTTTTTTATGGTTATAATTTGCAGTAAAACGATGCATTTTCAAAGTAGGAAAAGTCTTGAGTAGTAAAGGTTGTGTGAAGAGTCAAGGCTACTCTGGCCTCTTATGAATTAGCACTTATTTATCTACATTCTCAAAAAAAAATTTAAAAGAAGCAAAGCAAAAACACTTATGCCCTCAGACACAAGTATGCATGTCTTTGTTGGCCAGAAAGAAAGGCTTTTTCCAGGAAGATAACTGAAAATGCCTCAATTATATTCCATCATCACATTGTGCGGGCTAACTGAAGCTTGTGTCTTAATAATGTTAAGCTGAGCTCTATTTTTGCAATGTTTTTTAGAACGTTGCCTTCCTCCTTTGTGCATATATGTACATGATGTCAGCTGAACTCCCTAGCACCATCCCCAAATACTATGGTGTGAAGCACAGCAGATGACATGGAACAACAGAGTCATCATCTCCCATTTATGCTTCCTGCAGTGACCTTGCCACACATGTCTGTGAGGTTCAGAAGAGCGGCAAGCTAAGTGGCACCAACCAACATTCTGCAACCCGCTGCACTTCCTCATACTCTGCTGACCTTAAAAGTGTGGCCTCAATTTGGGGGAAGGATAAAAACACTTACAAGCATTTTGCCTCTGCTTGTCTTTTGCACTTGTGCTGCATCGGCCTACTTTTCCAGTAGCTGTTTGTAAATTGCATATTCATTATAACAAGAAAGTTTTGATACAAACAAAAGTTTCAGTATAAGTAAAGTAAGGATATATATTGCCCACCAATTAATATGGACTACCTTGTTGAATATTCATGTATTTAAAGGGTGGAATCATGTATTTCCAAGAACATCATGCCATTTTATACCACAATCAAGTAACTATGTTGTCTTCAGTTATTATGAAAATGCTGTATATATCAAAAATAACTTAATAGGAGCATGGGATAAGGTGGAGAAGCTTGAATTTTTCACAGGTTATCTGTTGAAACAGTATAGTATAAGACAAATAACCTGTGAAAAATTCAAGCTTCTCCACCTTATCCTATGCTCCTATTGTCATCTGCAGAAATGCACCACTCCTGGTCAGAAGCAACCAATATATATTTGTATATTTGTTTATATTTGTATTTGTTTACCAATATATGTTGTTTATAGGTTTATTTGGAAGGTCTTAGCACTGTCAGTCATGCTCGTGTATCCACTACCCATTGTGGTAATGGCGGAGAAACAACTCACCATTACAGGAAAACTGTTTATCTGACGTCATCATTGGTCATGCTTACTAGCCTGAGCATTCATGGCAGGCTCCATAGTATGGAACTAGCAGTAACGTAGCACCTATATCTTGGATTTGATTGGTTGTTTCTGATAGAGCGGTGTATTTCTGCAGATGGCAGTAGAACCACAGGGAAAAGGCAGAGGAACTCATTTTTTTCCTGTCTCATACTATACTGTCACAACATAGTGGCAGTTTTAACAAATATGCAAAAACCATATCAAGTTACATACCGCAGCTTTAAGGTCTAGTTCCTTATACAGTAATGTTCCTCAGCATGACAACTATTTTAAGTGCACACTACCTCCTCCAGCAACACTTCCCTTCAAAATGATTCTTCCACCATCTTACTTCCCCCTTTTTATACTTAAATGTAATGGTGACCATATAAGCCAAACATCTCAATTTTAGTTTTGTCACAGGAAATATCTCCAGAAATTTGGTCCTTTTTCTGGAATGGAAATTAGAATCTGGTTTTTCAGCTTTCTTTGGAGTAATGGCTTCTTTCTGTGAATAATGACCCTCTCCTTCCAGCTTCAGGCAGTATCTTCACAAAGTCTTTTGCTTTTTTTCTGGGGTTGAGTTTACCTAAAGAAAGCTTCCAAAACCATGGCATATTTATCTAGGCTTTCTAAAATTGCTAAAAGGGATTATGATATGTTAAACTTTTAAATATAAAGAAAGTCATGAAAAAAATATCTAGACAATGCTGTCTGTCTCTATCTCTCTGTCTCACTATCATTATCCTTATATTGAGAAGTAGATATATTCTTGGTAATTATACCAGACCTAAAAAAAAAAAAAAAAAAAGGAAATGCCTAATTTAATTCCAGACAGTAAGAAAAAAGTTCAGGTGTCTTTTTATACAGTGTATCTAGACATCTGGTTTAAGCTAAGTTTTTACTTGCATTTGAATCATGACTGATTTGCAGTACATGCAAGAATTCAATAAAAAATTGACTTTACAATGTGTGCAATAAGTGCAAAGGTCATCACATTTAAACAGCACAGCATGATTGTTGATAAATAAATAAATAAATACTAATTATGATTATAATTATTATTAACTCTTTACCAAAGTAATTAATATTTATGAAATTCAGAATCAGTTTCCTAAAGCAATGCCGCTGGAGGATCTGATGTTTCTGTATGCCACTGTAGGTCTTCCAGTTACTTTACCTCCCCTGAAGTACTCACACTGACTCCTGCTGACACTGAGCAGGTGGAGTCGTCACTGTGGGTTTTCATGGAGCCTGCCATCAGGAAGCAGGTAAGGCCTGACACATCAGCCTCAATGCCTAACGTAGCGATGAGGAAACACAGGCCTTTGTTTTGACCGTGTCAAGTGACATCAGTTCAAGCGCCGGCGTAAATAGCAAGATGCTGCTTCCTGCTTTGGGTCTGAGCATCTGGAAATGTAAGTGTAGCCGGTGTCTTCATTGCAGACATGGTCGGGAAAAGCTGTCAGATGTATAAGTGCTGGTAGTCATCAAAGCGGTACTGACGGGAATACTTAGGTCCAAGTGTGTACTTGAAAGTGAGGACAGCTGACCTCTGCAGAAAGATGCATGGAATCCTACTACTTCAGATATATGGTGCAAAAATATTTATTACCCTTAAATCTTCCTTTTCATTTTGTTGCTTAAGTTACAACCTCAAAATTTTATGTATTTTATTTGGATTTTATGTTCTTGACCAACACAAAGTAGAGAGAATAATAAAACTAATAAAAATAAACACGGTTTTCTTGCAAATGAAAATCTCAAAAGTTTAGCATGTCTTTATGTTAAGCCCCCTAAACTATCATACCACTAAATGAAATACAGTGTAACCAATTGCCTTCAGAAGTCACATCATTAGTAAATAGAGTTCTTCTCTGTATAATTTCATTTTGGAATACAGCTGCCCTGTAAAGACATCAGAGGCTTGTTGGAGAACATCAGGGAACAAAAAGCATCACGAAGACCAAGGAACACAATAGAAAGGTCAGGGATAAAATGAAGAAGTGTAAAGTAAGGTTAAGTAATGAAACAATATTCCAAGCATTGGACTTTTCATTAAGCATTGCTCTATCCATTATCTGCAAATGGAAAGAATATAGCACAAGTTAAGTCAAGTTTATTTGTATTTTACATTTCAGCAACGAGGCAATTCAAAGTGCTTTACATCAAGAAAACATAAAAAAATCATAAACACATCAGTCACCAGTTGTGAAACCAGTAACAAACATTACATTTTGTCAGGTGCCATCATTAAAAACATAAATACACGTCAGAAATGTTGGTTGATGTTCCAGTTATTATGGGTCAAAAGCAGCTCCAGCTTTTGATTCTAGGGGGGTAAGCCTTGATTTAAAGGAACTCAGTGTTTTTGGCTCTTTTGCAGTTTTCTGTAAGTTTGTTCCAGATTTGTGGAGCATAGAAGCTGAATGCTGTTTCTCCATGTTTGGTTCTGGTTCTGGGGATACAGAGTAGACCAGAACTAAAAGACCTGAGTGGTCTGGAAGGTTGATACAGCAACAGCAGGTATTTAATGTAATTTGGTGCTAAGCTGTTCAGTGATTTATAAACTAACAGAAGAATTTTAAAGTCTATTCTCTGAGCTACAGGGAGCCAGTTGAAGGACTTTAGAACTGGGGTGATGTGATCTATCTTCCTGGTTTTAGTGAGAATAGGAGCAGCAGCATTCTGGATCAGCTGCAGCTATCTCATTGATTTTTTTTTTTTTTTTTTTTTTTTTTTTTTTTTTTTTTTCACAACTGCAAACCTACTGAGACAAATGACAAGTTGGGCAAGGAGAGTGTTAATCGGAGCAGGCAACAAGCCTAAGATAAGTCTGGAAGAGATTCAAATATCCACAGCTCATGTGGAAAAATATTTCTCCAGAACAACTTATGGTAGTTTTCTTCAAAAATGTAGCATATACGAAAGAGGGACAAAATGATGGCGATTCGTGTACACTTTCCCACAAACTATGTAGGTAACAGAGCAGATACATGGAAGAAGATGGCCTAGAATTATAATTGTCTATGTGTGGTGGAAAACTAACAATCCACATTGCCATGAACATATCATTCATATTATGAAACATGGTGCTGGCAGCATTATGTTGTGGGTGCTACTTTTCTTCAGCACAGGAAAACAGATCAGACCTCTAGCTGTGCAATGACCCTAAACATATAGTCAGAACTACAGTAAAATGGCTTATTTCAAAGCATTTTTATGTTAGAAAGCCCCAGACACCACAAAATCTCACTGATAATTTGATGCAAAACGTGAAAGCTTATGTGTATGTGTGGAGACTTTCCATCCAATCAGATGTTGTATGAGCTACAGTGCATCTGGAAAGTATTCACAGGCATTTACTTTTTCCACATATTATGTTACAGCCTTATTCCAAACTGTATTAAATTAATGTATTTCCTCAAAATTCAACACACAAATACCCCATTATGACAATGTGGAAACATGTTTTTAAGTGTTTTGCAAATTTATTAAAAATGGAAAACTAAGAAATCACATTTATATAACTTTTCACAGCCTTTGCCATGAAGTTCAACATTGAGCAGTTTCTGTTGTTTGTAGACCTGAGAAACAGGATTGTCTTGAGGCACAAATCTGGGGAAGGCTACAGAAAAATCTATGCTGCTTTGAAGGTCCCAATGAGCACAGTGGCCTCCATCATTCAAAAATGGAGGACGTTTGGAACCACCAGGATTCTTCCTAGAACTGGCTGGTCATCTGAACTGAGTGATTGGTGGAAAAGGGCCTTAGTCAAGGAGATCACCAAGAACCTGATGGTCACTCTGTCAGAGCTCCAGCATTCTTCTGTGAAAAGAGGAGAACCTACCAGAAGGACAACCATCTCGGCAGCAATCCACAGTACGGTAGAGTGGCCAGATGGAAGCCAATCCTTGATAAAAGGTACATGGCAGCTCATCTGGAGTTTGCAAAAGGCAACTGAAGGACTCTCAGACCAAGAGAAAAAAAATTCTCTGGTCTGATGAGAAAAAAAGGTTGAACTCTTTGGTGTGAAGGTGATGTTTGGAGGAAAGCAGGCAAGGCTCATCACTAGGCCAGTACCATCCCTACAGTGAAGCGTGGTGGTGGCATCATTTTTGGAGCAGCAGGAACTGGCAGACGAGTCAGGATAGAGGAAAAGATAAACGCATCAATGTACAGAGATTTCCTAGAGGAAAACCTGCTCCAGAGCACTCTTGACCTCAGACTGGGGTGATGGTTCATTATTCAGCGGAACAACGACCCAAAGCACATGGTCAAGATCTCAGAGGAGTGGCTTCAAAACCACTCTGTGAATATCTCAGAGTGGCTAAGCCAGAGTCCAGACCTGAGCCCGATTGAAAATCTCTGGAGAGATCTGAAAATGCTTCTGCATAGACGTCTCCCGTGCAAACTAATGGAGCTTGAGAAGTATGACAAAGAAGAACTGGCGAAACTGCCTAAAGATAGGTGTGCTAAGCTTGTGGCATCATATTCAACAAGACTTGAAGCTGTAATTGCTGCCAAAGGTGGATCAGTAAAGTATTAAGCAAAGGCTGTGAATACTCATGCAAATGTGATTTCTTGGTTTTCTATTTCTAATAAATTTGCAAAACACGCAAAAACATGTTTCCACATTGTCATAATGGGGTATTTGTGTGTAGAATTTTGAGGAAAGAGATTAATTTAAAACACTTTGGAATAAGGCTGTAACATAACAAAATGTGAAAAAAATGAAGCGCTGTGCATACTTTCAGAATGAACCGTATTCCGCATAGAAGAATGTGAACAAATTTCAGCATCTGAATTTGCAAAGATGTTAGAGATATACCTTTTAAAACACTTGCAAGTATCAGGTTTAATTGTAGCGAAAGGTGATTCTACAAAGTGTTGACTCAGGAGGACTGAATATTTATGCACACTTTCTGATTTTTATTTGTAAAATAATTGTGATGTCTTTTACATACAGTTTTAATAAGGTACATTAAAGTTTGTTTCTGTGTTTAAATGTAAAAAAGTTCAAAAGGTATGGTTACTTTCATAGGGCATTGTATATTTGTTTGTTTTACTTTTTTATTCTTTGTATTAAGATTTTATGTTATGTAAACACAACTCTATGGTTGGAAAACATGCTTTATTTGACTTCAAAAACTATTCCAAAGTGCGTAAACCCAGCTAAAGTCCATGCTTACTTTGTTTGAGCTTGGATTTAAACTTCTCATTGAGGTGTTGAGAGGTAGAACACTTCATCACCACATTATCTCCATCTATCAACGCACTAAGCTTGAAGTTATAAAATGTTCTGTCTTCAGTGCTTTTCAATGAAGGCTCAAAACTTTACATTCTGTCAGGCAATTTACAGAGATTCTCACTGATTCAACATAGGCAAATAGTTTTCTAAAAGACAACCAAAAGACACAGCAGTGTAAACATTTTGAAAAATGATCTCTAATTTACTATCTAGAAAAGCATTCAAGGTATTTAAAGCTGTAGCAAGGTGTTGAAAAGAGTAAAGCTGTTCAAACTCTGGAAAGCTTAAAACATGATTTGTTGGTTCACATTGTTAGGACTGTTAATGCTGCACTCTAGAGCTCATTCACCTTGGTAAAAGCCCCTCTTTGGGCATGCTGAAACAAAGAGGCATTCCGCTGATAAAGCGCCGTACTTGACATTCATCTGTTGTGCAAATTAACGTTTAATAGCCATACACATTTGAATATGGTTTTTCTTAACACAGTGAGAAACCCACAACAACAACTACATACACAATAGAAGGAGGACGGGGAGATGGCCGCAAGCACTTTTGCCCACCACAAGCAACATTAATTGTTTCACGAAAGCTAACTGTGGTGCCCATTTGTCAGTGTTGTTTCTTGTTTTTGCTCCTCCTGTAAACAACTTCTGCTGCACAATTTGTTCATCATAACCCGATTCTGGATGGAAGAAACAGAAAAAAATATATTTTTGTTTCCTTCTTTTGTGCCCGGGAGTAAAGGCCTTGAAAAAAAGGCATAATAAAATGACAAGTGGGAGGATGATGAAGGCAAATGATACTTCTTCTTTTGTTAAATTACTGAATTAAATAGACACTTGCTGATATATTGTTGCACAGATGACCAACAAAGAATGGCAACATGTGTCTCTGTTATATACAAGAGTCTTCTTTCTTCAGTCATTCTTCTGAACTATCAGAATACTGACAGGTGCACAATGGCATAAGCTTTACTTCTATCAAAATCAAAATACATACACTCAGATTTCTTTAGACACAGTTTCTGTAGCGGCTGTTACACCACAACTGGCAACCCCTATTATTTGGCAGTGCTTCCCTCATACTTCAATTCAACCGTGTGACACCATCTGTCCACTGGGTGCTGTTTATTTGGTCCTGCATGACTTCAGCTTGAGAGGAATTCATTCTAGTGCTCCTCAGGTGGTACACACAGTATTCTAGAGGAGTTGTCATGAAATGTGGCAATAAGCCAAGATAATATGACCAAGAGCAAAAAAGAGAGAGAGAGGCGGCCCTGGGTATCGGATCAGCATGTCTCTCCATAGTAGGTAGCCTACTTCTTCTTGTGTGACAGAGGTGACAGCAGAGTCAGGACAGTATTTAGCACCTGGAGGTCAGGTGGAGTTACCCTCAAAAAATCCTCCATCATGGTCAGGATCAGGTGCTGTTCTTGGGAATAAGTGATGTGGAAACTCTGTGTCCAACCTTGACCCTGTGTGAATAGTTTATATCTGTGTGTGTGTGTGTGTGTGTGTTTCAGCATTTCTCACCCTATAAGGCCCATTTTTTCAACCAATACTATGTTGTGAGGACCAACTGCTCCTTATAAGGTCCAAAGCTCAGGCTCCATAAGTTCTGTTTTAGGGGTTAGGTTTAGGACTAAGGTGTAAATTGAGTTCAGGTTAGGTAAGGGTTAGTGTTAGGCAAAGGGTAAAGGGTCAGCGTTAGGTTATAGAAATGAATGAAAAGTGAATGGAAGCCAATGCAAAGTCCTTGTGAAGATGGAAATACATAATGTGTACGTAATGTGTGTGGTAATATTAGACTGGTAATATTAGCCATCATCAGTAAGACACTCAGATTTGAAGTATTCAGCGAGGAAAACCCTCAGATGGTTGATTTGCCATAGTCCTGTTTTTTTTCCCAACTTGCAACTTCAATGCTTTTAACTCAGGTGCAATATTCCCAACTGTGAGCTCTGATTTCAGAGACAACTCAAAATGGATTAGGATCACCTTCCTGGTTGACTTATACTCCACACCAACATAAACGTCTGCGTCTTTTAACAATAAAATTATACAATCATCTGATAACAGCTTTACCACTTAATTCTGGTAATAACTCATCTTGTTGAGAGAACTTTGATAGGATGGACCACGATATGTTGGACATCATATTCTGGAAATTCAGTTACAAAGTTTCATTTATGAATCAACACACATAAAGACTGCTAGGTTATTTCTTTAACCCAAACCCTGCCTTATGCTGTTGGGACAGAAGTTGGGTTGTTGTAACCAAACATTGACTTCATCTTTTGACCAGTTTGTTGGAATAAAGAAGTGAACCTAACAACCTGATCAGACTGAACTTCTTTCACAGGATGAAATATGTAGTAAGACCTTAAAAATGGGGTGGCACATATTTTTTTGTAGGCATTGTTTATGACTTTAGTTAAACTTTTACTGCTAAGAAGTCAGCCTAAAATAGTGCTAGCTATGTCCAACATTCAACCTTTAGCAAATAATTGATAATAAAATCAATATAGATATGCAACTTTTGTATAATATTATCTGTTACAGTTGTTACAAATTAATTTGTCTTATTACACATTATGAGGTTGCACTGCCTGTGCATGTGTTGGTTCTCTCCAGGTACTTCAGCCTTCCCCCACCACTCACCAAGATGCATGTCAGAATAAATGTCCACCCTAATCTGTCCTTAGATTTGAGTGTTTGTGTCCCGTAATTTGTATTGTATCTCTACTGCCTTGTTTCCACCTAGCAGTATGGCACAGATTGGTGCGGCTCAGCATAGTATTTTGTGGTCCGGCGTATTCAGGAGAGCATTTCCACCGCCTGATGGACTCACTGGACAGGCAGGGTTAAACCCAAAGGCCCAGTGATGCACAAGAATGTCTTGTGCTTGTCACAAGCAGTGACATTTTTGTGTCCCTCAGTCTATGGACTGGTTGTGTGACACCAGTAGCTCCATCTTAACTGTACTGTACCATTGTCCTATGGACCTAAAACTGAAGGGAGCCCAGGAATGATGCAGCATGGCTTGGTTGTATGGGCAGCTTTTACAGTGGAAAAAGACAAAATAACCGACTGAACCACACCGACTCATGCCACACCACTCAGTGGAAACGAGACATATATTGCCCTGTGAATTCAGGGGCATTCATTCGCCCACTGACAGCTGGAGATAGCCACTAGCCCTCCACGACCCTGCAAGGATAAGATAAGTAAGATTATTGTTTTTGTTTTTTTAACTGCTTTTTTGGTAACCTTAGACATTAGTCACTTTAACTTATTTTTTGGTTTGAAAACATAAAGTAAATTGTGTCCACTATTTCAACTTCATATTCATAAACAACATTTTGACATTGCAGGCAGGGAGAAACACCCTTAGGGTCATTGCTGGGAGCGATACCATTTTTAGCATATATTTTACAAGGGAGCCTACTGTTTCCATATAGACACAACACACATGCTACCTGTGAGTGGGGCATTTTAGATATGCTCTGGCAGATGGCTGAATAAACTTTGCTTTCCTTTATCTATTTGTGCAATCATTTTCAGCCCTGTGTTTTCTATTAACATCAGCTTCTCTTTCCTGTGATCTTTTTAGTCCTTACTTTCCAATATAAATCCTTGTTAACTCCTTCCTTTGCTTTTCACTCTTGTCTTTCTTTGAAATAATTTTGAATGGCAATAAAACATGTAAAATTTGTAATTTAAAAGCAACACTGAATGGGGTGATCAGACAAAGCTTTTCTAGAAAGCTCTGGAAAGGTTCTAAAAGTGTTGATGAAAAATGTTAAATATAAATATGCCTGAACTGGATTGGTGATTAAGAGGGTGTGCACTCTTCAACTTATCTACAGCACATCAGCTGAGTAATGTCATTCAAGCTTTTATGCTAGTGTTTGAACTGGGCTCCATTTTTCCCCTCATGAGAACTCATAATCCAGTGCATCCCAGTTTAGGAGCACGTAACCAAAACACAGAAGCTGCGCTCATTAGAGACATTAGTTACAACCAAAGGAACTCTATTTCACGCACATCTCCCCAACTGACTAAATGAAGCTTTGCAAATCCTCCACAGCTTTTAATAGCTGCCGCTAATATTACAGGTCACAAGCGATTGCACCCTCAGACACAGATTTGGCTGATCAAACACAGCCCGAGATTATCAGCGTTATTTACGCTTTTGTATCACTCTGGCATAAACACGTGTTTATGGAAATGCCTCCCTCTGTGGTAATACACTTTTTAATGATTTATGGTAGAAAGATGTAGTAAAAATGTGATAACAGCAGCAGCAGCATCCTACAGTTCCAAGTTGAACCCGTTTTTCTTTTCAGTTTTAAATGTCTTTATCCATATATGTGATGTCACAAAGGCTCAGTTGTGCTTCTGACACACAGGGGTCTGAACCATAATACCGTAGGTACACTTTAACAAATCATTTGTAACATATGGGGTAAATAACGCAATGTGTGCCTAATTACCCAACAATCCAGAAGCTTTTGTAGGCTTTGCCAAGAAACATTTAAAGTAAAGAACCACGTATACATAAATACGGACCAACATCTTGACTACACACAGCTCAAGAAAACACCAAGTCACTCATACTCAATGTATCAACCAATTAAAATAAGGGATTATTATGTTGCTGCATGTTGGCCTTTGAGTGCAAATGTGTGCTGTGAGTGTGTGTATGTGTGTGTGGGCACTGCTGCCACGCGCGCAAGCAAGCAGGCAGGCAGGCCTCATATTGCCCACAGCTACTCGGTAAGGATTCCCGATAAGGAGAATTAGTCAAAACTTGGGAGCTGCCAGTCAGCGCCAATTAAACTTTAATCTTGGGCTGAAACAGGCACAAATAAATTAAACCCTTGTGAGCGGCAATGTGCGCTCTCCTGATAATGGGGGGATTGAAGTCGTCTCGTAGCGAGGCTGCATGTTCCCAAGTTCAACCATGGCAGGCGGTGTTGCAGAGCAAGCGAACAGGGGGTAAAGGCTGGTGACGGAGGGAACTGAGAGGAACGCTTAAAGTTAACAGAAATGGACATGGATCCATAAAAGAAAACGATGATTACAAATGTAATTGATGAAGGGAAAAAGTTAATTGTGGCACTTATTTTCATTTTTCTGACTGAGTGTGCATGTTAAAAAAAAACTGTTACAGGTCTTTATGTGGCTGGTAAAAGCACCATGAGACAAAACTGACAAAGTTAGTAAGGGAGTAGTTAAAAATATTTGATTAATTAGTTTCTAACCATAAACTGTAAAGGTTTTTCAAATGTTTCTGGCTAAAACTTTGTTTGATTGGGTCATTTTCATTATAGACAGAGCTACAGTGACTTGCAAAGGCATTCACACTCATTGAACTTGTTCACATATTGTCTGGTTACTTCTCCACTACTGTGCCCCTTAGTTTCCGAGTGTGTCACTTGGTCTTATTGATGCTGCTCATTCAAGTCTGTTAATGTAATCTCTGAGACATTTACAGAGCAGCTGTATTTACACTAAAGCCTCTAAAGGCAAATGGTTGCCTTTGATTTAATAATAATAATAATAATAATAATAATAATAATAATAATAATAATAATAATAATAATAATATATCTATACATTACTTAAAATATATTGATGTCTGTTGGCTTTGATGTGACAAAATGTGGAAAAGTTCATGGGGAATACTTTTGCAAGACATGGAATGGTCTTTTTTTTCTCCTTTTTAAGATCCACACCTAAATGTATCATGTTATTATAAATGTCAATCAGACATACAGTTGACCTCCATAGGTCCCACACCATGCAAAAAGACTGACTTTTTTTTTTTGTTGTTGTAAATATCTTTGGACAGACTTGGGGTTGAATCCTATTGGGCATTGTAGCATATGATGAAATTTAATAACAAAACCAAGTGTGATGCTTCCAGTAGCAAATGGAAATAATATTTTCTATCATGCTCAGGCATGGAAAACGTAGTAAAAGTATCAACCAATATGATATTAATAATAAGAAAAATCTATCCTTCATATCAGCCAGAGGAAAGCGTTTTAATGTTGCCATATTCAAAAGTATGGTTGTCTTTATGTGCACTGTGTTGAAGGGGATATTTCATTAATATTTTTAATGAATTAGTGCCCTTATCTCTGCTTCCTATGCCCGACCTGTGCAGGCCTGGTGTTTAATTTCAGAGTAATTTTCTTGCTATATGAGTATGCCGTTTGTGTATTAATGTCATGGGCCTTGTCAGCCAATGCCATGATTTATTCCAGAGTAGCGGTCACATACATCCTAATATCTTCAAAATAAGCCCCAGAGAAATGCTGTAATGAGAAAACAATAACATTAACAATATTAGCAACAATAATGGAAATAATTGCCGGTGAAGCAACAATGGTAATCACACATAGAGAAATACCTTTGTATTTGACCGAATCGTACACAATTATCATGCATGTGTATATAATATAATTAATTCTATGTCTGAGCCTCTTAGCCTGAGGCAATCAGCATAGAATCAGTTTTGTATGTATAATAGATCAGAGTGCAGTTCATGAATAAAACAAACGTGGGGACTGTGCAGCAGTGACTGCGAATGTTTGTCTTTGGACAGCAGAATCAAAGTGAACATGTAATATTGTGATAATCCATACTTGATGAATTCAAGGGGCTGACTTGCCTTAGCTAAGTTCAGCTAATTTCCAGACATGGCTTGCCTCTGTAATTGAGTTTCCAATAACATTATGATTATTCCAGCCCACAAGATAATTGAATTCAAGGTATTTTTTTCTTAACACCGCAATATTGTAGATGTGTGATTATTATGCATTTGCATGTAGATTTTAGTGCTTTCCTGAAACTCATCACTTTTCTTCTAACTGGATTTCCCATATTGTAGCATACATTTGGCTCATAACAAATGATGGGATCCCCCCTCTCTTTATGAGCACAGAGTCAATTATTCCAAAAAGTTCATTTTTATTTCAATTTTCCCCCTTCATAATGATATTGCATAAAAAATTTCCCCCTAAAAAGTCAACTCTAAAAATCTACCCTGCGCCGACCTGTTTGTCATTCTCATTATACGTGAAAAGGGAATATTTTTACTGTTGAACTCATCAAATTCACATCACTGCCAGCACTGCTCCCATGCTTCCAGTTTGATCCTACTTAAGAAATGTTACCAAACTTTGACACTATGGCCCCAATCCTCATCTGTTACATAATGTAGACTGTATAGGCAGATAGGCAAGAACTACGAGGGTGAAGATGTAATTTTCATTAGGCCTTTAGAACCCCCCACAGCTGCAGCCTGTGCATAGAAGGGGCACAAAGTGAAGCAGTGAGTTGGCTGGTGAATATGGGAGCACTGCAGTGTTCTTTTCACAGACTCAGTGAGAAACAATCTCTTCGTGCACCTCAAGGTGAACTAGTTGGAATCTTCTGTACCCCTGTATGAAACAAATTGTTGACAGTAAGAAGTCAAAACATTCATACATGCATATTCAAGCAGTATAAACACAGAAGACCCTCATATAAGCCCCAAAAAGTGGGAAATTATTTAACATATCGCCTTTAGCCTAAGTCACCCTGGAAAGCAGAGCAACTTTCAGTGTGGTGCATAGCATTATAGCATTAGCAGCTTGGTCTGACTTGTGCTACTCTACACATGGGAGGATCACTGGGCAACTAGTTGATGCTTTAAGCCAATGGGCACTCATGGATGATTGTGAATGGAAGCTCTATCCATTCTCATCACTTAGAGTAGCCAAGGGGCCTGTACTCTGAGGATGGCACCAGCCAAGACATTATGCCAGAGTTTAGCTGTTGTTTTGCATAAATGTTGAATCATGCCAGATTCCTTTTAGAGTGTAACAACAGTGTGCATTGATATTGATTTAATGCTCACTAATATTTAAACTGCCCTGAGGGATCAATGCTGTTGAACATGATTTAATATGGCCTACAAGTACAGTTATAAAAACAGTCACAACACGCAAATCGATTACTTGCAGTCTGATTTCACTTTTTTATACAGCCGTCTAACTTGAATATTGAAGTATGTCTACAAAATAACTAAATAATAACTTAAACAAGTAATACATTAGAAAAGAGAAGAAAATATATTTAACTTTTAAATATGGGGAATATTATTTAGTGCACATAGTTTGCTATCTGTCTTGGTACTGGATATTTATCACTTTGGGTAGAATCCCCACCGATGAGGAGAAATGGGCAGAGAAAAGCGAGAAATAAGGAGCAAAGAAAGGTTGCAACAACTTTTAACAAAACATGACATGCGAATGAGCTCTGAGTCCTCATTTACATATGCTGACATTTTGCAGAGAATATTTCAACGTTAGGCTGAGCTGTAATGAACTCCTGCCAGGGAGCAGTCAAGGAATAATGTTTCCATAAAGGTAACCTGTCCACATCTCCTCCAAGAGAAAGATGTGGAGGAGGAAAAATAGACATTTTTTCTCACTCTCTCTCTTCTTTCTGTGTTGGCTGTTTGGCAACAAAGGGGGTATTTTTCTTTCACTGCGCTTCATCCATCTTGGGCCGATACGGATTTAGTGTATTTTTCCAGCCTTTTTACAGGCTAATTGCACACAGCAATAGTGAATTTGTTAGTGGTGACACCTTGCCTACCCATTGGGAATGCATCTCATTACCGGACGCAACGTCCAGGAACATCAGATATTATTAGCTGTCATTAATCTGCCATACATGGTGTTGGGGAGAAGGGGGAGAGAAGGGCAACAAAGGACACAAAGAAAAAAATATGATGACTAGAAAGATCTTCATGGTGAGGTCAAAGTTTACAAAGGTTAGACAGAATGCAGGTGGGCTTCATGGGGTGTGGAGTACAGGAAAGGTGGTATTTGCAGTAGTCTCAAACTGAAAATGCAATACTTTAGTCTAACTTTGTATTTAGGTTTTGAACAGGTTATTTTTTAGTTAAAAATAGTTTAATTTTTGACTAAAGCTAACAACTAATGACAGATAAATTCACTGATCAATAGAACTTCATCATAGGATTCCAGTGTTAAATTTAAGAGGACATTAACAGGATCATCTATAGTCATCATAGTTTTAGTCTCGTTTTAGTCAACTAAATTTGTCTACATTTTAGGCAACCATAACAATTGTGTTTCATATGGTCTCTAAGGAACAATCATTTCTTTACACCAATGGGAAATGTGAATCAAAGGATATTGTTGAATTAGAAAGAAAAATTCAAAGCCTTGAGAAAGACTTGAAACAATTTTAATTTGTTTTGATTTCCCAATAAAATCTAAACTGCAAGACATCCTAGCCAGAATGTACACTGTATACAAATAACACATCACTTGTGCACTGTAAAAATCATGCACAAAGCAGCCTTTAAGTTTGTATCTTTCTAACACCCTGGTAGCTCAGCATACAGGATTCATATTAGCATAGTTACCTTTGTGTTATTTTAATTTTGGCTTGCTTTCTGATGTCTCTTAAAGTTTGTTGTGCTTTGGAAATATAATAATCTGTATTATATACATTAATTTATTACCAACAACAAAATGTTTGTTGCTGGTTTTGTGTCACTGCAAAAAGTAACAGCTTCACATTGCATTTTACAGATTAATTACTCACAGACTCACATTTTCAAGCGTTGTTTTTTGTTAACTATGACTTTTCACTTACAGCTAATGAAAAGATGAGATTTAAGATTAGAATAATACATCAGAGCAATACAAAGGCATTTTTAATACAGATATGAAGGCTCATTGAAAAGTATGTTTAAAACCTGGTTAAAGGTTATTTTTAAAAAGCACTTTTATTCTAACAAATGTGCCTCATTGGAACACACATTCTAATTTATTATTTATTTTATGACTATATCTAGTAAACAGCTACATTTAATTAAAATGTTTCAAAATTTCCTTAATACAAAAAATATGTGAAACTTCTTAGTCAAGTAACATTTTCTGAGGCATAGAAATAAGTATTGATTTTTTTTTTATTGATTTTTTTTTTTTTTTTTTTACACTTTTAATTTCTCTTACCAAGTTATATTGATTTTTTCATTTGTTTTATTCATTGTGTTTCATTGTATTAGTGTGTTTTATATAAGCTGCTGTGGACCTGCTTCGATTAAAGTCTGCATAGTGAATGAGACATTTTTTTGTAAACAGATCAACTATTGGGTCTGTTTTTGTCACATTTCAAACTGTGTTTTGTTCTTAAATCCTATTTGACTGAAATGAATATGACAACCCTAAACTAGATTTTGAGTACAAATTCAGTCTCTTTCAAAGCAGTCTGATTGTTGCCCAAAAGAGTGTGCTCTTTTTTTTTCCACACATATGTTTGATTTGATACAGCATCTTTGGCTGTTTTTCCCTGCACAGCCCTGCCTGAAGACTGCTACATGCATAGTAGATAGGATTACACCTTCTAAGCAGATTTTGTTGTGGAAGGGTTAACACAGATCCCCCTGCTTTGCTGAACAAACAGGACACCATCTGAAGACACAGGAACTAGCTGGGCTCTCATTAGGAGATTTTTTTTTTCCCCCAGTCTCTGGAGCTTTTTTTTCTCTCTTTTTTGAAGAAGAAGCACGTTGTGGCCTCCTACAGTGTTGCTGGGCTCTTTGAGTGCGATGGAGTATGTGGCCTAATGACTAAAAGTTCCTCTATAAAAAGTATACAGCACAGCTCCCTGCAAATTGAGTTTCCTCTTTGTGCCAATTGAGGGTGGTTTATGTAGGCTGCGGGGAGTTCCTTTGAACTCTCATTCCAAAAAAAACTCCAGATTCCTTGGTCAATCCCCCCGCTTGGCTCCCACCAGTGGCTCTGATAGAGGGGAAGGTGGCTGCTGTCTCAGACGCCTAAATTCATGCCACATTGCACAGAAGGACTCTCCAGACAAGATGTGTGTGAGAAAGGAAAACACATCTCAAAACAAGGTTAAGGTGGCACAAAGCAGGTGTTCCTCTTCTCCTTTATTGGTAATAAGTTGGTTTGTAAATTGAATTTTATTAGATGAAACCTTCTAACAGTGTTTACACAAGACTGAAACACCATATTGCCATTAAACACTGTAAGAGTGGCTTTATTTTAATTGCACCATTATAGGTCAGTCAGGACACAATAAAACTCTAATGAAAATACAATGATATAATACTTTCTTGCCATTAAATGTCATTCTTAATAAACTTTTTACCTTGGCAGCTCTTGTTTTCCAGAAGAATAAGTGTAGACTTGGAGCTCTGTCTTCCAAATACGAATTTGCCAAGTGGTACTTGCACTCTGTCTTTTGTCTTCAGCTATCTTTATTGCCAAAAGCGAATGTTGGCGGGATCCCATGTAGTAGCAATGGGGTCCTGGACGCGAAGGCCTCAGCCAAGTGGCAGTGATTGTCTTCCATGTCAGGGGCATGAAAGCTGTGCTCGTTCTACAATAATCATCCCCCCCCCAAAAAAAAAAAAAAGTCTATGTATAAATCCCAAAACCTCTTCTTCTTCTCCTCCTTCCTCTCCTTTTTCTCTTTTCCCCCCACCCCAACATTTTCACAATTATGCACACACATTGCCATAAATCTAATGCGCTTTCATGATCTGTGGGAGCGGAGTACATAAAGCGTGCTTGCCGGATTTGCATACAAACATACTTATTCTAAATCCCCCTCAGAAGTTGTAAATGATTGTCTTTTCCTGAAATACATCTCAGCAAATTGTATTTGGGCATGTTTATGAATCCTATTATGGCATGGGTTTTATCATATTTTGTGGACAGTGATGGCTTCTCAGCATAGCTGTTAAGAAGAGGAAGAGAGGGGCCTTGGGCAATAGACTTTGTCATTTGTTTCAGACGGGCTCTGGATTCCCCTTCATTGCTCCATGACAGGTCCGCGGTACCAAGATGAATCTGTGCTGGCTGCTAGATGAGCGATTCAGTAACTACTGTCTACTGGGTGAAAAGGGCCGCATTTAGAGTTCATTTTTGCTCTTAATGCAACACTTTTCAATCTATTATTTGAATCTTACAGTAAAGCAATATTATGAAAAGATCTTTCTTTGATCATGGCATTTTTGGAACAATTATGACCATATCAGGTTGCATAAAATAGCTGCAGTGCGTATCATATACTGTTTCAGGTCAACTTTTCAGGTCATGGCACATTCTATGTTGAAGATGAGGAACAATTTGTTTGCTTTACAATATTACCTTATAATTTGCCTTCCTGCAGCAACTTCAGTAGAAGGACAAAATATGCATAGCAACTGGAAATATAAGAAAGAAAAACAACAAGGTAAATACCAGTCAGAGTTTTGTGGCTAATAACCAATCTGTCATGCTAATAAAAGCTTTATCTGATTCGTATTTCTCTTTAAAGCTACTGTCATATTGTTTTGTTTCTTGTTGTGTGTTAGAAAAAAGGTTATGTGGGTCTAAACATCAGAAAATGTATGGCATTATATGGAACATTCATTCCTATTACTTCTTCAATGTGTGTCACTTTTAATGTGCTCTCATTCTGAATTGTGCAGTGTATTTGGACCTCACTGTGGAATTTGCAGTGTTCTGCTGTGTCAGATCTGAGTATGTTATTTTTGATGTGACATCAAAGTCTCACCTTTTTGATATTTAAAGATCAATTGACTTTTATGAATGCTGTTTCAATGCTTTATTTGTGCTCTCTCATGGTCAGATAATAGTGGGCAAATTAATTTGAAATTATGGTGAGCCATCAGTTTCACATTTAGTTTCAAGCTAATAGTGCATGCTCAAATATCACATGCATAGATTGCTGGATAGAATGCTGGAGTGTTGTTTTCCTATAGCATCATGTCCTTCTTGACCAATGAAACAAAAGGCATAAATCCAACAGTGTGTTGAAGGTAAAATAACTATAATATCACCCTTCCCTCCTTAAGCGGTACTTATAAAGCTGAGGGAAGGTCACACTTATGTGTGAGAGAGAAAAAAAATTTCACTATTTTAAAACAAAGACAAAATAATTGTGGAATTGTGCGTGCTGTATTAGCAATAAAAGTGGTTAGTGCAGTTAACATAACAGAAACAGCAGTTTCTGTAAGTATTCTCTGGAAATGTAGTGCATACTTATTTTTTTTTTTTTTAAATAGCTAATTACATTTCTGTGCTTCTTTTGACCTGTGTTTAAACGCCCTGCTGATACTTAAATAAGCTAACTTTGAGTCTTCACTAAGTGAAAATGTCCGTACTGATAAGTATTGCTGTCACTGACCAAAATGGCTTAGCCATAAATCAGTGATCACAAAACAAATGGAAATTTCAGCTGTCAGTTTCATTATGTGGACTAGTCGCCTTTTTTGGTACATTTCCACAAAATATATTTAGAATGATTTTTCATTTATTTATATCAGATATACACATCTCAATATTGTATTTAAAATATGTCCTACCATTATATTGTTTTAACTTATGTTGACAGGGATGACCAACTGGTTGCTCATGGGTGCTTGTCAGAATCAGCCATTAATTGGTACAACAAGCTGCTGAGTGAGAAGGTCATAAACATTTCAAGAGTTATAAAACTTTCATTAAGTTCTCACGATTTTGCACCAGTGAATGACCCTCTTGCTCCCTCTCTCTCCTTCTTTTTGTCTGGGCGGTGTTGAAGAGAGGAACGACTGCGAACAAGCAGTTTCTTTGTGACGGCGGGAGCCTTTTTCAAACTGTCTCGGCCTCTTGACTCGTCCTAAGCCAGAGATCAGAGCTTGGAAAGTGGCAAAACAAAGAGCCGATTTAATGAGATTGTAAAACAGGCTGAGGGAAAAGGGGGGGTACCAAATAGCCAGACTGCTAGCTCTGGTCCATTTCAAAAGGTCTTTTCAGGATCTGCTCTAAGCCGTCTCAATATGAGAAAAAGAAGTAGAAAAAAAAATCAAAGGAATCCAAATGCTTTAACAGATTTTGACACGAAGAACATGTGGATATTTGTCTGCTGTTTTCGACAAAAAAGAGCTGGATTCCTGACAAAAAAAAATAAGGTGTTCCACATTTCACATGTCAGAAAAGTATTCTTACCCCTTGGGAGAAAAATTCTTTTGAGCGCAATCTTCAAATAAGAGATGTCAGTCAGCAGTTTTCATTTGACAACTTCCTTGAATCAGGCTGATTGAAAATGAGTAAATCAATTGAAAGATTTTCTTCCACTGACAATCTTTGCAGCAGCTTTAAACATTTTGCTGTTCAAGGAGGAAGTTAAGGGATAAAAAACAGACTAACTTGATCGGCTTTGTGATTGGCAAAACAAAACAAAGCTACCAATTATGATGGGGCTTCTTGCTGTTTACACACACTATAAATAGTACTGGCAAAGATCACAAAGAAAACAACATTGCCATTCATGTTGCTGGCTACTGACTTGCTCTTTTCTAGTAACGCCAGCACTAGATCGTGTTTATCGCAATACATCTGTCACGTATCTTCTCTCCTCCCTAAAAAAAGCTCTCTGTGGAATTAGACCATTTAACCCCTCCTCGGTTGCCATTAGAGGGGGTGGAGAGGACGAAGGGATGGAAGGAGGGGCAGAAGAGGAGAGGAATGAAAACAAGTCAGAGTTGAGGAGATAACCATCAGGGTCCTAAACCCATTATCTGGCCCCTGTCTGCTGTTGAGTGTCAGGAGTCACACCCAGGCTTGAGTTAGCCTGGAGCTGTTGACCTGATGGTCTCTGCTGACATTTCCATTCAGATGAATGCCTCTTTGCTGCATGCTAGGAAGTGTCCAGTTTGACCCTCACCTGCCCCAAGATTCCCTCCTTTATTAAATGGGTAGAGGCCCTCTGTCTAACCTGTATACTGTTTCTATCTCCACCCCCGCCCTTCAGCTCTGGCAGAGCTTTCTTCAGTAATAATGGAGGACAAATGAAGTCAGCCACCCCTAATGGTGGTGGTGGTTGTAAATGCCGTTGAGCTTCTGCGCTTCTTTCATTTGGACAAGAAGTGAGAGATGAGAAGGCAAGCTGCCATAGTGCTGCCACAGTAAAAACTCTGGTGACTGGTGTTCTCTCATTTTAAGGTTATAGGACACAGTTAAGCTCTTTTAGAGGCACAGACAGTAATAGGCTCGTCAGGGGCGCCGCATCGTACACAGCTGTTTCTTTTATGTTCTTTAATTTGCTCGGAGGCGAAAATAAAGCATGCGAATGGGCCCTTTTTAGGAGGGCCCATAGACTTGAGACACCAAATACCAAAAGGACCATCATAGGTGCACTGTAGTTAACAAATGTAATTAGCAACAACACAAGTAATCAGTTCAGGAAAGTGTGTCATTAAGTTGCATCCCTTCACTGCACCCCTCCCCCATTTTGTGATTAATTTGCCACTCATAATGACGGAATGTACCTTCTCAGTGTCCTTAATGACCCTGGTTAATCTTTTAAAGAAATAGTGAGGTAAGCAGACACAGAGAGCAATACAGACAGAGGGAAACTGATAACAAGGAGAGAAGGACTAGATTTTGACTGCTCACCCCAAATATAGGACTTCATCCATTGCTGAACCAGACTATAATACAATGCCACTTTGAGAGGTTTAGAGAGTGGTTAAGCAGCAACAGACACTTAACAGATAAAGCACACAGTGATCTGCATTGTGGGATAAATCCCCTCTTTTAGAGAGAACACAGGCAACACATGGTGCCCAGCATCTGACACTATGCTCTCTAAAGTGGAGGTGGCAAGGAGATTAGCACTGGGAAAAGATCTCCCTATTATACACCCTGCTGCATAATTAAACACACTTCCACATAATTCATTCGTCAGTGGAGTACATATTTGTCTTGGTTATTTTTTTCTTAAGCCGTGATAAGGTAGAATTACCCATTTGAATTAATCATGGGAATTAATGCTTTGATACCAGGCTGAGTCCATTGCATCCGGCCAGCTGCACCGGCCAGAGTCTGCCTGCTTAACACCAGAATTGCCAAGCATATGCTAGTTGGAAAAGAGGAGGGCAGATAGGGAGGCCTGTGTGGGCAGAGAGGAGGTCCCTGTGGAGCCCTTCACAATGAAACACAATATCCTCCTCCTCAGACGCGTGCAATGACTTAAACACTCCATTGTATTAAATATGAATGAGGTTCCCCATTGTCCGCAAGCGGGCAAGCGGGGAGACAGTGTTGTCGATTAGCCACATGATTAAGCAGATGACACGGTAGGGGCCGCAGAGGTAAATAAAGGCCGCCTTCTGTCATTTCCTTGTCCCAAAGGGGAGGCCCCCGTCAAAGGCTCCTCGCAAAACTTAGCACTGCCAAAACCGATTGACAGAAAAAGTGATAATGTATGACTGTGAAAACAGCTGAGTGATGGGAGGGTGGGAGTGACAGCAAGGGAGATTAACAGGCTTGGAAGTGAGGAATGGATTGAGTAAGTAAAGTATGAGGAAAGAGAAAAATTAAAATGGAAGCTAAGTGTAATATTACAAAAACTGAAAACAATGCAAGAGAAGGTAAGGAAATCTTTGAAGAGGAAAAATGATACAAAGTGAAGCAACAAGGGCTTATGAGCTACAGAATGGAGTGTCTTTGATTAAACAGGCAGGATAATTCAGTCACGCTCTATGTCAGGTGTTTATTATCACAGTCTAGCATTTGCATTTGAAAAAAGACTCCAACGCTTGCCTCACTCAGTCCTGTACCCTGCCTCCTGATTGGCTGATGGGGCATCTGTGCCACATTGTTGCAAAGCCCTCCTGTTAGGAGTCCATGAACCCGGTCATGGATATTTGCAGTTGGTCCAATATGTCAAACGGTTATTATTGCCAGCGTTAGCCTGGAAAACAAATAGAAGCAAAGAGGCTCAGGATGAAAGGAAAGAAATAGTTTTAATCAATTTTCCTCAATAATCACGCTGAAGCAATATATCAAGGCCATCATTTTAGTTTGTTACTGATTATTTTTTTTAAAAAAGCCTTCCATCACAAAGAATGGATTTATTTTTTTATATAATTGTTATTTTGATAACATTTTTGACAGATTTTTGTTTGACTAAAGTAAAAACTAGAATACAACACAAAATAAAAGCATTTAACAAAATTAGAGGGGAAACAACCTATTTAATTTAAATGTTACATTTTTGTTCTGTTTATTCATCTTTGTCTTACCTTGCCTTAAATTCTAAAGTGATTGAAAAGTTTGTTGGCAAGTTTTATTATACTGCTGTTAAATATAATTTCTCCCATTTTGATAATTTCAAGTAGTTACCATTAACAGTTCTGTTGGAGTGTCGCCCTCCCCATACCCACAAATTCCCCTCACTCCTCCCAACCCCTCCACCAATTCCACACCGGGACATTCAGGTAACTAATCTGCCTTTAAATATGTCTCGAAGGAAGCTCGGCTAATTAGTATCGGAATTTACTGCCTTCACTTTTATTGACTTGTCCTACTTCTCCGATAATTAAGTAATGCGTAAGGTAATGAGCTATGTCGTTCAGTCTTGCTGTTCAATTAGGGTGCAGAATCAATTATTGAAAATAGTTTCTTATACCAACGTCTGGCATTGTGACTAAAAGTGTGAGCTGAGTCTGGACAAGTCATGGCCTGATGGTAGGAACTTTGTAATATTTTGCTCTTGGAGAGCAAACCAGCACAGTCAGGGCATAAACTTTAACCATGTTACAGCATTGCAGAAAGTACAGGAAACTAGTGCAAAATAAAATAAACATACCATAACCTTTATTTACTATATGTTTTCTAAATTATATAATTTCATCTTAAATATTCCAACCTAGGCGTTATAATAAAACACATCGGAAATTGTTCTTGAAGATTCTTACTGACTCTGAGTACACTATCACAAAGGTATTTCCAATCTTAACAAAAACATGAAGTTCATTATAAAAAAGTAATTAGAGTTACACATTCCCCAGTGGATTGCTTGATAATGAACTCTTTATCTTGTCAGGCCAATTTAGTCTGATGCTTCTATAATTATGTTTACATCAAAATCAATGTTCCTTCTGATGAAATTTATTCAAATTGATTATGTGGTATTATATGATGTGAGAGTAACAAGAGTGTTGTAAAAAATTTTGGTTTATATTATATTTACCAATCCCTTTTTTAAGGCCTTGATATACCTCTCTGCTTCCATGTAAGCAAGCAGCTTGGACTTGTGGACAAGCATGTGCCGCTATTTATACCTTTTTTTAGCTTAGCACAACAACCCTATTCCACTCTTAGGGGGCGATTGTGTGCTGTTTATACCTTTTCTACTTAAAGGAAGAGAAGAATAAAAACATTCAAAAGAAAGAAATAAAGTGATTTTATCACCAGAATATTCTGGTGAATATTCTGGTCAATGCATTGTTTGTAATCTTGTTGTCTCTAAGAGGTAATGTATCCACACTGAGAAAACAGCAGGTCTTTTCTGTATTTCTCAAACACAAGCATCATTGTTGTTTTTCTTCTTTAGCTCATGATCTGACTGATCGTTTTCTTTATCTGTTGTGTTTGGTGCCACCCTCTAACCAGGAGTATTATCGTCACCGTTAGCACACACAGCTAAAGTACGCAGGCACTCCTAGATATAGATGATAAAATCTACATCAGAAAGGTTTCTCAGTTAGATATAAAGTAAAGAAGCCTAGGTGGTAGTATTCCTGATAAATTTCCAATCTCCTAAGTGCCAGACTGAAGTTAAGAAAATTATCTGCAGTCCATGGTATACCATCAAATTAAAGTTACAAAATGCATTAATTAGTCTTAAGTCATCAGGGGACATGGCTATATGGGGCTGTGTGTTATCAGTATAGCCATGGAGACTAATACCTAATGGCATCATGCAAATGGAGCATGTGCAGATTAAAAAGTGTGGCACTTAATGCTGAACCATGTGGAACACCACAATTTAAATCATAAGATTTAAATGAAGGATTTCCTGTACTTACAAGTTGAATCATTTAAGGATAGTTCTAGGTTCCAATCTGTCTTGGTCCATCAAGTAGAATAATGTGGTCATCAGTGTTACTAATATTAAATTGACATTACTGTTAAAAACTGTTTTGGTTGGCTTCAAGGGGACATATCAGGCAAAATCCACTTTTTTAAACCTTGAATACATTCTGTTGAGTACTTGGAGTCTCTCGGAGTGCAGAAAAGTTGAATTTAGTCTGTCCTGGTGCTGCGACAAGAAAATCCTCTTTGTTTGCATGAAACAATTGAAGGATGAGCGCTTCAACAACTTCCGCCAGTATCAAGAAGGATTTGCCGAAAGACTTCATCTGATTGAGGGGTCAGTTCCTTCTCTCTATGGAAACAATAGACACAGCAAAACCGCAAGCTCCAAATAACG
Source organism: Anableps anableps (assembly GCA_014839685.1). Lineage (NCBI taxonomy): Eukaryota > Metazoa > Chordata > Actinopteri > Cyprinodontiformes > Anablepidae > Anableps > Anableps anableps. Next base: position 21,166,933 of record CM026082.1, read on the forward strand.
CTCAAATGACAAGAAACTTTATTTTAGACATTAATTCATCATGTGTTGATATGACAAACTGGTCATTGATTTGATAGCAGCAGCATTGTGCCTTCTACTTATGTCAGCACTGTGTGCTTGATTTTAGCTCTTTCAGGACATAATCATACTGTGTTTTGAATAGTATTATTACATGAACAGTTTGGCATTGTTTTGCCGTTTTTGTCTTTCGGAGCACATGATCCAAATGCATTTAGTGACGTTCTTGGCGCTAGTGTTAGCTAACTCATGAACTATGTTGTGGCCCTCTTTACGAGACATGTTCATTCATATTGTGGTAGCATTTTCTGGCTTGAATATGTAAGGCTGGATGGACAAGTCTTCTGTTGTTATCTTTATTCAGTATGGGAATAAAAAGCTTCTGTGCTGTTAGATAATCATATCTCTGCTATGAAACTACATAAATGGCCAAACTGGGTGGAGTGGAACTGCTCTGCAACCTGGAGGCTGGTGGGGTGTGAAGTGCCTCAGTTGCATTTACAGAGACTAGCAAAAAAAGAGACGCCAAAATGAGTTGCTCTCAGACGCACCTCAGAACAGAGGTAAAAGAGGGTCCTATGGAGCTACAATACTGATGAATTTAGACCAAAGCATTGCAGTTCCACTATAAAGAACATAACTGAATGATTTAAATGTGAAAAGGAAGGATTTAAAACCATCATTTGTCCACTTTAAATTTTATTTATGTATGCTCCAGTACAATAAGTCTATTATTCTTTTACAGAGAAATTGCATAATTTTCAGTGTACGAATGCTAAATAGGGTGATGACTGCCAGAGAAGCTACTTAACTGACTAGTAATAGTGTCTGACATTTTTTTTTCTGCTTTAACTTTGAAATAGATTTCTATTGCTTATTTATTAATGAATATGTATTGATTTTAGAAATGTTGAGGCTTTTCAGAAAATAATCATAAAAAAAAAAAAAAAAAAACACATCCAGGAAATCATTGTAAAATTAGACATGTCAAGCTTGTTGAGAGCATTTAGCTTTCTTAAAATTAATTTGCATTCCCCCCAGTATTTGGTAGTTTTTTTTTTTAGCTTTGCTACCCTTAACTGCCACTACACGAGATCAAAAGGAAGTCTGGGAATTGCAAACAGCATCAGTTGAGTAACATTATGAGAACATTTTAAAGCTCCAGTGAGGTCATGCCAGTACTGGTCGGTGCAACCATGGTGGAAACATGAATAACGATAGTTGGATGAGCTCCCAGTTTTCTCAAGGATGAGTCACTGCTTTTAAGCTATGTCCACATGAAGACACATGCATTATATGGCTTATGTAAGGACCATCACAGAGGTGTTAATTTGGAATTGTTCATCCATAAATTTGTTTTGTCAAGAAATTAAACACACCTCCCTTATTTGGTGTTTCACTTGTTTAGAAGTTTCATATTTAATCAAGTCAAAAATAAAGGAGATCACAGGCATGAGTATAGGGTGAGGAAAAGAAAGGCTTGGGTAAAGGTCATGCACAAAATGAGTTGGGGAAGGATCCCTCTACAATGTTTTAGCAGTATCAATTTTCTATTATTATTCACAATGCCAGAGGTCTCTGCTAGTGTGCCAGTCAGTGTTGAGCTGATGTGACAGGCTCCCAGAAAGATGCTAAAGCCAAGGACATTAAATTCCCCCTGACAGCAACCTTGGAGACTGTCCCAGGCACGCGTCGCTCTAACTGCAGTAAATCAGAGAAATAAACTCAAAAGAACATAATGGAGTCGGCTCTCATCATTATTATGACAAGCAGGTTTATTTAGTGTACATTTGGCTCTCCCTCAGCTTCTGTTGTGTGTGTTTGTGCTTGCCTTGTTGTGCTCTAACGAGCCAACCAGGAGTGACTGTCAACTGTCAAAAATTCCTGTGAGCCAAAGCTGCCATTGGACTTTGTATGAGCTAAAGCTACAAGATTAGAAGGAAGTGCAGCCTGATTGTATGAGAAAATCCCACTCATGACCATCAAATACACACACCTGAGGGGGAAATGGATCAAGCAAGTACACTAGTTTTAGCACACAAATTTAAGAAACCTTTGGGGCTGTTCATTTCACATATTTACTTTATCAAAACCTGTTTTGGAAAATGAGATTTTGAAACCTAAATCCAAGCAATATTCTAATGTGCAGATTCAAGATACCATATTTCCTCTAATTCCTTCTGCGACATACAACATGGAGATTACGTCCTGTGTGAGTTCGAACATGGGGATAACCCTCAGACCCCCCCTGCCAATTATACATGCTGCATTTGTTCCTCTGATTATATACAAAAAAATGAAAAAGAAACCAAGAGCTCATGGCACAGCAAAGAGCTGTAAATTGAGCTATCTATTGGCCCTTCAACATTATCTTGTTCCATGCTTATTTTTTGTTATACATTAATTTTCACACATGAATAAACAGCTCCAGCTTTAAATACAGCTTTTATGACATGATTCACAGGGCTTGTTTTTTTCTCCCCCTCAAAAAATGTCGTAACAGATTCCGGTGACGTTATCTTTCCTTTACAGCATGACGGATCCTTCTGCATCTTGTCAGGCCTCTCAGAGGAAGGCCTATTTGACATGTAAAGCCACGCTGCAACAGGATGTGATGTGGCGGTTTTGTGTACCAATCCCATGTGTGACCTCTTGATTCTCATCAAGGACTACATAGATGTAACTGCAATGGATTGTTTTTATGTGGAAAATATAGGGGTGTATAATAACACATGCTGGCATGACAGCATGCTCCTGTTCATGGCTGATTTTTCATGTGCAAGCATTTAAATCTTTCCTGCACTTGGCCTTTAAGTGTGTTTCCTTATCTGACTTTATGTGTCAATGCTGTAATGTAATGACACATTCACACCTTCCCAAGACAGCACCAATGTCCACACGATAAAGATGTTGTCTCCATCCATCCCAACTTCTTTTCTTCAGCTCACCCGGAGAGAGCAGGTGACAAGCTTAATGGAGGTGTGAGAACATGGGTGTTTACCTTTACCTCAAGTCAAAAACACTCTGTCAGGCATCAGTCACTGAGATTAGATATAGTCTGAATGTGGAGAAGATTACCATTAAGTTTTATTAGCCAGAATATCCAAGAAAGAGCTACAGTGCCTTGATAAACATTCATATCAAATTAACTTTATGATATTTTTAGTTTACAATAACAAAAATCTGATTTGTGATAAGTTAATACAAAGTGTACCTTTATGGAAGGTAAGCAGGAAGAAAGCCATTGTTGAAATAAAATTGTAAGGGATCCCATTTGCTGTTTGCAGAAAACTAAACACGGTATGTGTAGAAGAAAAATAACATTCCACAATTTCCACTTAGCAACATGCTGGCGGTAGCATTACCCTGTGGGTATATGCTTTTCTTCTTCAAGGACAGGGAAGCTGGCCACAGTTGATGAGAAGATGGATTGAGCTAAACACAGGGAACTGCTGACAGAAAACCTCTAATAGACTCAAAATATCCTCATAATCTGGCAAAGGTTCACCTTCCATAAAGACAAAATCAAGAGCTAAAATGGAATAGTTTAGATTAAATGACAATGACTGGTGGAATGCCCCTTACAATTTAAGACCTACATCTAAATGAGAATCTGTAACAATACTTGAAAATTGATGTTCATAGATGTTCTCTGTCCAGGCTGACCCACCGTGAACATTTTTGCAAAGAGAAATTTGCCGAAACAATTAGTTTCTACATGTACAGCAGTTGGAGACCCCAAAAGACTTGGAACTGTAATTGCAACAAAAGGTGACTATACAACATATTGTCTCAATACATATGCAGGCAAAGCTTTCCAAATTCCTATGTTTATTAAAAGAATGTGAGAATTATTCTTCATTTTCCTTTCACTTCACAATCTTGTACTACTTTGTATTCTCTCTCCAATAAAGCAGTTTGAAATTTGTGGTTATAATGTGACAAAATGTAAATTTTTAGGGATGTGAGTGCTTTTGCAAAGCGTTGTGTTTTTGAGGCTGTGCAATAATTAGTTGTTGGTCAGTTTAACCACCTCAGAAATATATTATAAATACCACACACAGAAACAAATATGAATTGACATTGTATTTACTTACTTAATGTTGAATGGTGATGACCTCTTGATGTATTTATTAATCAATTGTAATTTAGGTTTAGAACAATAACAATCACTTCAGATGAATTATCATACACCTGTTCACCTTTAACCCGTTAACTTGCCACACCAGAATCATCAAAAACGCCTGACAAAGCATACCTAAATTAAATCAGTTGCTGTTCTTGAACCCTTGGGAGTACATGCAAAAGCTTGGTCTTTTTGTAAAGATATCAAGCTAAATTTTAAATTTCTGCAGTCAAAAATATTTTAACTGGAATTAGCATGTAGCTATTAAGTTTGTAACACAACAAAAAATAAAACATTTTCGCCTAACCTGGATTTTTCTTCTGTATTTGTCATGTAACTACACAGTGAGTGTTGAAGGTATGGACTGGAAAATAAAACAAAACTGTGGAATTAAGTATTTTTGCCATGTATTTCAAGATCGATCAAAATAGCACAAAAAATGACTTTTCTGGACATGTTTTTGTGTTTCCAAAACAGTTATGACGTGATCGCACTGAATTACAGTAAATAAAATCTAAACCACTCAAAGCCTCATCTTGTCCTTTTACCAGGTGAAGCAGACAATAGAAAGGCGTGAAAACCCCATCTCGACCTAGAATAAACATCCCCTCCCCCAAACACTGAAACGCTTTCATATGTAAAACACCCAGGCACACACATATAATCACACACACACACACACACACACACACACACACACACACACAATATATGTGGTGGTGCACGGTGATATTTTCTGTGTAATTGTGCATGTGAAGCGCACCATTAGATACATATTTCCATCTAAATGGCATTTTATATGAAGACAAGTTGAGAATAAAAAGTTACACTTACTATAACCTCCGGTGAATAACAGCTGTTCGTGCATGGAATTCTGCAGCCATAAAAACCAGTCAAATCAGCAACAAAGTCCTCTAATAAATAATAATCCACTCTCATGAGTTATTTCGTCCCGTTGTTGAAGAAACATATCCTGTTTTTGACACGTTCTGACAATCCTTTGATGAGAAAAGGTCCAGTAAACAGTGTGCGCATGAAGACGCACACTCTCCTATTTCCTGCTCGGTTTTACGCATGGAGGGACCACTGAATACGCAGGCAATTTGTGAAGTTATGTCAAAACAAACCCCAATGTGCCATATACCTATGCTGCAGAAATTTTATTGGCTATACAACTGCTGTTTTAGATTTAGTGTCAGAGTTGACCTGAAAGAAAGATTGGAGAAAGATTGGGACATGTAAAGAAGCTACATGACGCTTTCTGGATATTACTGGCTCTGGAAAACCCATTTCTTAACATGATTGGTCAAATGAGGTGTCAATCAAAATGGGAGAGTCTAGTCTTTCAAAAAAGGGTTGCAGTGGCAGTGCGCAGTCCCAGTGTGACTGAATAAGGCTGCAAATGTGTGCCGCTGACGAGACATCACGGGGCGTGGCCAGTTAACAGGTTAAAACATAATAAATTATTTTTTATCACCATAACGCCTCTAGCTCTTTCTCTGTTTGCATCCCCCTCAAAACTAAACTCAGTGCAAAGTCCTGACACAAAGGGGAACCATTGAGGAAGTCAGCACAAAAAAAAAAAATCGTAAGGGGTCAGCATATGTCTAGTCAGGGTACAACACCTCACAAGACAACTGTCTCAACCAAGCAGATTGGGACTCTCCCATAGCTCATACACAGGGTGGTATGCTGCTGTGCAGTGAGTGTGTGCGTACACTCACCCGTGTCACGTACGATATCCCACAAGTGAAGATGGGGCAGGATAGCAGGAGAGCTGCATGAGCAGAATTGGGTGTTGCCCCCAGGGTGTTTGCTGTAGTCTCTGCAAGTACTGTCAAAAAAGGTATAGGGCCTATGTTTTTTTTAGCTTTATTATAGAGTACAGGGCAAAGTAAGGTTATTTGAGAAATCATCCTGAATTTAATGTACGATTTGGAGCTTAAATAATTTCTGCAGGAAGCCAAAAAGCTCTCATCTTATTAGGTAGAGAAGAAAAAAGAGGTATTTGCCATCCTGCAAATTTCAGTTTTCCTTTCTAAATGCTATGCATTGCCTTATGTAACTCAAATAAGCACTCTCTTAGAGTCTATCTCTTTTAGACAAAAAATAATAATATTACAATTGCCTATAAATAACTAATTTATTTATTTTACTAATGGCATTCAAAAGAATGAATATCTAAATTTTTCTAGTTACTAGTAACTTGTAAAAATAGTTTTCTGTATTTTCAGCAACTTAAATCTGCATATCTTCATATGACATATGAACACAAGGCATTATTGTAACAGGGAGTTCTCTCCAGCATTATAAACAGTTAGTGCTTTTGTATTTATGAGACAATCGGCAGACAGAAAAGAAGTTAAAGTAAAAATCCTTCAACATTCTAACTGAATTAACAACTGTATAACTTCAACATTCTTTTGCAGAAAGAAGACTAAAGATCCCTAAAGAACAGGCTCTTCTGAGAAATTTTTTAAAAATATATATATATTTTAAATTCCCTTTTTAGAATTAATCTAACAGCTCTGATACTTTTAGATGAATCCTAATATTCTGTACACTTATTAGGCAGGTATTAGAATCATATTAGTAAGGTTTTGTCAATAAAATAATGAATAATCTCTTTATAAATAGTAAATAATCTCTCTCATATCATTGCGGGGCATCTTTAGTCAGATGCCCAATAATAACATGACACCAATGACCACAAAACACTAAATATATGAATGTGGATCCCTATTTGTTGTTTATGTTCAGCCTTCCACCCGAGTCACTGATCTATCCAGAGTTAATCACTCTAAACAGCATTGCAATTAGTGCAGTTTGGAGTCAAACATCCATCTCCTGCTCTATCTATCACTGTTTTTTTTTCCTCTATGTGGTAATATTCCTCAATTAAGGCATTATTGTAGCCTACTTCATCAACGGCTAAAGTAATCAAGATTAATCTCAGTGAGCTGACACGCACTGTTTGCTAAGGAACACACAGAACAATTGCTCTGGGCGAGCATCATTAGGAAATGCAATAAAATTAGGCAAACTGATTATATTTCAAAACTGGGGAGTAAAATAAAAACACAGTTTGGGGAGGGCTTCAATTATGCCGGGTGTGCTTGCTTGTTTTACAATCAGCCATTAAATGATGTTACAGTTGTAATATAGGGGCATAAGTTTTATCTGTGTACAGGAAAATTTAAAAAGATCAACTCCAAAATTATGACCACTGACAGGTAATATGTGTAGAACCTCCTACTCTGTTAGAAGGCAATGTTCTGCTGAGAAAACTTGCATTTTGGCTTTACATGGATAATACTTATCCAGTCAACTTTGCAGCCCACTCACTCATACAAAGTAACTATCCTTCTCCAGAGCTTCAGCATCCACCAGGACTGTGGTAGACCCTGCAAAAACTGCTTCCTGTCAGCTCAAAGAAGGGTACACTGTCTGAGTTGTTGAAACAACCTGCAAACTTCAAAAATAGCGATGTGAAAAAATATGAAAAAGCAAGCTTGCCGCAAATCAGACCCCACTCCAAAACCACCAGGCACAACTGAATCTATATCTAAAACCCAGTATAAGTAATTTAAACATGTTTCTTGTGCACCTTTAACTGGACTAACCCAGTGGGTAGAACTGTTGATTCTAATCTGTTTTGCCACCAGATGTTTTATTATTGTGCGTAATGCTGTATAATAGGGGTTAAGTGTTTAGAACTTTGTCTTTAGACCAAAAATGCCACCTGAAGGGAAGTTTTCATTGCATTTTAGCACAGAGAGGAAATGAAATGGAGGTGTGTGTGATTTGTGTAGTTTTTTATCTGTTTATATGATTGTTATATTGCATTAGCATGTACACGTGTGAAATTCTATAGGTACTTGTGTTTATTTATTTATTTTTAAGTACTTGTGTTTATTTATGTATTTGCTCCTGAAGTCAGTGGCTTGCTGCTGAAGTATACAATCTATTTATGTCATTCATGGCCACTCAGTGGTGAACAATACTCTGAAACACACACTGTGGCTTGCCGGTTAGCACTGAAACCGTTTTAAATGCTTATTAATCTTGCCTAAGGGTAAAATCTTCCTGCTACTTCCCCAAAATGAGAAAATGAATGAAAATACATGAAAATATGAAATATACCTTATCTTATCACTGTGCGGAGGTAATATTATGTGATCCCTTGCTGAAATAGCTCGGAACATTCCATGAATATATTTTGAATATTCCCGTTGTCAGTGTGTGAACTGATGTACAGCAGAGTTTATATGCATTCATGTCACCTTTCCCCTGTCACGCCTCACCCATATCTGAAGACTCTCCCAATCAACGCTGACAAAAAGGGCCACTTTAATTTAAATTGTCTGAAGAAACAAAATTACCTTGTTTTTCTTGAGCAGAAATGTTCTCATCTCTTCCCCGTCCTCCAGATCACAGTGTGTTGCAAAAGATAGAAGATGAACTGAATTAAGCATGAGCATTTTTTGTGATAGCAGTGTTGTGTGCATTCCAGCCAGCTCTTGCTTTTCATCAGGTGTGGTCACTACTATGTGTTGTGAAGGCAGGTGTGCAGTTTAGAAGATGAAGCAGTATTTCTTTTCCTAACCAAGTAATTTTATTGCCTAAACTCAACCAAGAAGTGAAAATGTGTTTTAGACAGGTTTCAACCTGAATGTAACCTGTAATTTCTACTCAGGTAGGAGCATGTTTCTTTGATCAAAACGAGCTTCCAGTGATTACAGTTTTTCTCAGTCACTTTGGTGCATTTCTCAGAACAGAATTGAAATTCTCAAAACTACTTGTTCAATCTTCAAATTGTTGTGTCTGAAAACAATGTGTGATTCCTTTAAGCTAGTTGCAAACGCTTTTGTATATCATGCAAGTGATTATGTGAAATTCTCTGCTTTTCCTACATTTGCAATTGCTGTTGTCATATTGATCAAAATGAATTATATGGGTCACTGTCGAATAGTCTTAACCTCCACAACATTTAAGCATATGTTCATTATATAAGTTTTTACATGCAAAATGCTTAAATAGGTTGTCATCATATGTCAAGCATATTTTCCTGAACTGATAAATTGCTCCCAGGTGAATACTGAGTTTTTCCAGTGTAGAGAAATGTGTGAAGCATCAGATCAACCAATGATCAACCAGTTTTCTGAAATAGCTCAACGGTGCCATGAACAATCAACTGGCAAGAATATAGTGTACATAGCTGGAACACAACACAATATTACAGTTCTAACAATGGGGGAGTTCTGACAAAGGACAAGGATTTGGATGGGGTCAAAAGCCAAAGAGAAGAAGAGGGAGAGGAAAAGGAGTTAGGAGGCAAAACAGAGGAAGAGGCTGAAGACATATGCCAGTTTTCGTCACTCCAGTTTCCATCGATCCAACATAATCAGGTAATGGTTTGCAGCCCTCAACAGGATCCTGATGGAACTCCCCTCACCTTACTCCTCATTCCTAAAAGATTCTTTCCATGCTGTATCGTCAGAGAGGACACTCACTGTGATGTGGATGAGAGTTTGTGGCCCAACAGACAAGAACATGAGGAGACATAGGCTGACTGCACTGCAATTCCTACTGCACTGCATGCAGTTTTCCTTAAGGAGATTGTCTTATGTTTCCATTTATATATATTTTTTTCTTTGTGCTCTCCAATGCTGTATTTTCCTTTCTATATCATAATGACATCGTCTGTCAAATTACAGTAAAAATATAAATGTGAATCTTGCTATTGATCTTCCACAATTATACTTTACAATACTTGTCATCAAAACTTTAGCCATAGATTACAACAGAGCATCTCTCCAGAGTACACTGGTATATTGACGAGACTAATCAATTTCACTGTCTTATCCGAAGACACTGAAACAAGAACTTGTCATTCAGAGGCACTGACATGTTCAATGACACAGATATTTAATTTTAAGAGATGAACTAAGGATTTTGAAAAAGAGACTGGATTTTGCAGGCAATCCATGGTGTTTTGCTGTTTGTATGAATTGTTTCAAGAAATGCACTTACTGTTTTGCAAATGGTCAGCATATGGATGTAAAGACTTGATAAGACTTTTGACCATAATGATTTGTAAAGCACGGCAAATTTACAAGAGCTCCCCATCTTTTGTAGAAAAGAAAAAAATGCAAGCTATGTTTAGAACCTGATATTGAGGTATAATTTACCCTACATGCAGACATACAGACAGACAGACAGATAGACAGATAGATAGATAGTCTTCTGCATACATGGCCAGTATATTTGGTTGGAGACCCTCTAAAAACATTTAATTCTTGTGAATGCTTTACCTGTTATAGCTCCTGCATAGAAAACCATGTGCCAGTTGACTAGGGCTGCTGTAAGATTTTACAGTATGATAACCTTAAGTAAAAAACAAACACTACATCATGGTCTTATGGTATTTAGATGGAAGTTTCAAACAAATGTACATTACCTGATTGCTTTCACTTAAAACAAAAACAACAATCATTCCTCATGCTGCAAAGCAAATAATATACAAAGTATATACTATTGTATTCATGTTAGCTCTTATGTTTACTGTAATTTGTGGTAGTTAAGTACAGTAAAGCAAAAATTGTGACTGTTAACAACCTTTGCCTTGATACTGGTACCAGGCAAATAGACTGGAATCAAAAGAAAGAGCTGTCCGTTTTGGGTTTGCAGCAGATCAACCAAATAAAACTTTTGGTGATACAGAGCACTATTTTGCATGTGGTGTTTTCAATATTATAATTATCAGAACAGAATCAGGAGGTTTTATGTTTGCAGTGTGAAGACAAAGTTTAGGAAGGTAGGTAGAAACACTGATGTTTCAGCAACTTCATAACGTGGAGAGAAAATAGACCAAGACGTGTCATAAAATGTGGCGCCCCCATGGGAGGGCCAGGGGTTGGCCTTGGCCCCCTCTTGAAAAATGTTACCCCACCCAACCACCCACTGGACAATCATATTCAGGTCATAGAAAACCATACAGCATCACCTTCTTCAATGAAGACATAAATGTAAAACTCAATAAAGAAATACATGAATTTATGAAGTTAATATTTTTATTATTGTTTTCTGGGGACACCACTGAATACAATTGCTGTTGTGGTAAGTTTGTATTGTCATGGCAATAGTTTTCAGATTTAACCCAAATATAAAAATAGTAGTTTTCTTTTCTGTAAAACAAGAAATTGCATATGTTTGCAATGAATAAATGTTTCAATTTTGGGTCAAGCGTCTACGTTGTTTTATCCCCATGTCTACTCCTGAACCCAGTAGTTGTGTGGTCTACCTTAGAGCTTTTTTTTTTTTTTTTTTTTTTTTACAGATTTATTGTGCTGCTAAAAACTAGTATGTTGTTTTTACTTATTGATTTATTTTACAGTAACACTACTGTCCTTCACTGTGTGAGTTTGGCCCCTATGAATGAGTTTCTGGAATTGTGATTATTTATTTGAGGTTAACCATATATTTCCAGGCCACATAAGGATAGAAACACATGAAATCAATAGCATAACATGCACATCTGCCACTATGTGATATTCATTGTTCTCAAAACATAATCAATATGTTCATAAACAATCAGGGTAACCTTTTGGCACCTCATGACCTTCTTGCTTATAATTAACCTTGCTCACATTGCGCCACTGACCTGCACCTATAGACTTTATGAATAATGAATGTACTTCATTATCATACAGTAGTTCAGTCGTTAGGAGGTATCATAATCTACATTTGAACCTTTACGTTTTGTCCCTCCTGAGACGACTTTTTACCTCACGCTTTGTCCAGGGTTATCTTATACAGTTTGTTTTCTCTCTTCCCTCTCTCTCTCCATGTGTCTTCACTGTTCTTCTTCTCTTCTCTGTGAGGAAGAAAACAGAAGAAGGGGGCGATAAGGAGAGAAATAGTTAACAAATTCTGCAAGTGATTGATGGGCTAATTTCAAGCTCTGAATAAAGCAGTTTCCTAAGTCTGTTGATTCTCCATTTATTAGGGAATGGAAACATTTATCAAAAAAGTCACATTTTTTTGCTTAAGCAATAATTGCATTTTTAAGCCCTCATTAGGTCCCCCATGCATACATAATCCAATTGAATAAATACAGAGTTGAAGTAAAGAATTAATACCCTTCTTATGGTAAACTGAAAGTTGAGGATTCTGAGGCTTAACTCCAGTTTTGCATGAAATAGTCTGAAAACCATGGAGGTGAAAGTACAACCTATTGCTAAATACTTAAAGTAGCTCAAGTTATTGTTTAATATCAGTAAGAGGTGTCTTTTTAGAGGTTAGAAAATGGCTTTTATTAATAGGGTAGAGTAAAAGCAATTACCACTAACAGAAACAAGGTAAAACAAACATAAAAAAGTAACAGACCAAATCAAAGAAACACTAATTCTATCTGACACCCCACTGCTAATTAAAGAAAATTAATAATCTGGAAACAAACATTTAAAGCAACAATTAAAACTAATTAAAAACTAAAAATTACCTGGAGGTTATAAGTTCCTCATAAGCCGAAGGGGTTTTATTGCCTTTTTCTGAATTCTAATACTTAACTCTAATCTAAGAGGGGGGAGTTGGGATGGATATGTATGTCATTTCTCAGGACCATCTTCATGACCCATTAACTTCATCAGCACCAGACAGCAGCCACAGTAGATCAGAAAACAGAATGTCTTACCTGAGGTGGGACTCCTCAGGTCTCTGTGGAAATGCGGTTTTGACACCCATCTCCCACACTAGATGATGGCTGAGTCTTGGCATAAACTGATGCCAAATTAGGGTGTGGTCACTCCAAGCATTAAAGGTGGAAGTGCTGTTCTCTCTTTTTGGTTGGTTTTGGTTATGGGCTGAGCTCTGGATCATGGCAAAACTATTTTGTGTGGAAAAAATATAAGAGAAAAGCTCTCTAACAAGTTATACGCTGAGTTCACTACTGCAGATCAGCTGTTCACTTCCATGTTTGACTCATCTGCTGGTTAACCAATCAGGTTGCTGACTCATGTCGTGTGGCGTACAGTTTGCTTTTACTAAATTTAGTCTTTTAAATGGACCAGAACTGAATGTGAATGTGCTTTGCTACATTAGCAAATACCCTGTATGTCATAATAATATAATAAAAGTTGTTCTGTGTTATTATAACTTTATGGGGTGAAATTAAAATCAATCCAAATTAAACCACAAATTATTTTAGCAATTATTTTATACTCTAAACTAAATATCAGTGGTTTTATTAGGTATTGAAATGGCTGAAAACTGGAACATGATGTCTTATTAACCGCCTTACACTGTACATCAAGGGAATGAGGTTTCCACTTTCTTCGCTACTTGGCCAGATACTAAGTTCTTCTACTTTGCCTCCTCCAAACTGACTTTAGCTTGTTGATGTTTGCCTATGTAATTACATAAAACCAGCAGTCATGTTCTGTTACCTGGCAACGGTCCCACTAGCCCGCTACGGCTCTTGTTCTAGTAAGAAGAGCCAGTTTTAATCACCCAGCAAATTTCCAGCACTAAAAACAGACAGGGCCTCAGCTTAATCTTGTTAGCACAATGAGGCCGTTTTCAGATATCATTGCTAATCAAATCATCCCAAAGGCTTCAAGCCTGGGCCCTTTTTTTCCCTTTGGTTTGAGACATAGCAGTGTTGGTGGATAGGGCAGATGTGTGAAAGTGTGTGTTTATGTTCGTGTATGAGCATAGAAAGGGGGTGGAGGTGATGAAGCTGGTGTCTGCATGTGTTTATATATACTCATGAATGTGAGGACTTACATGGTATAGTGTTCCTTTATGGCTTTAAAAAAAATTGTGTGCAAACCTTAAGCAGTGTAAAAATTCATGATTGTGTACATTTGTGTAAGATCAAAATAAATCATATTGAACACAATGCACAATTTGAGATGCTCGTAGCCTCATAATCGTGGCCAATCCTCTTGTCTGTCTTCCCCTTCAAATTCTGCATTTGGTCCTAAGCTCTCGATTCAATTTGAAAAACTCCTCCACGTCCCCCAGTAGATAACCTGCATTTTTTTAATAGCCCAAAGCCACTTGCCAGCACCTAGAGATACTCCCCAACCAAGGGCCCAGGAGAGCCCACACAACAGAGAGAAAAGAAGAACAAAGCCAACCTCCAAAGTCTTAAAAAGTTAAAACATGTACTTTGATAGCCTCGGCCTACCTATTGCAGCAAACTGATCCGACCCCTGGGAGGCTGACAGCACCGCAGAGGAAGAGGGAATATAGAGGAGAAGGAGAAGTGGGCCACAGCAGCCTCAAACTCTTCACTCCTTTCTATTTTCCATATCTACATACACACATGTAAATGTAGTGATCTGATATATGCCGAACTGATGGCTCCGCTACCGTTTTCCATCACATCAAGTGCACTGGAATAGTACCACTCACAGTCCAACTACTTTTGCATTAGCATATCTATCTTTTAAAAGTACATTGACTGACAGAATAAAACACTCGTAATATTGTACATTGTGGAGGAAAATCCTGTTTAAATGCAGTGGGAATACCCTGGGATTTACACTTTCTCTCACAACTTGAATTTCCTTTAACAAATTTCCTAGAGCACCATCCAATAATTTTAGTTATTTTACTTCACTCTGACTTCTTGCATGCCAAAGATGTTTTGTTGGGTGTTGCTATGGAACTGGTGCTGAGAGGTCCTAATAAAGGATTGTATATATAGCAAAACTATATTTTTTCAGAGAGGATTGCAAGTTGTGGCATGTATCAGCCATGGACATTTCAGAAATGAAATTAGTCATTCTCATTCACGCACACATTCACACACTGATGGCATGTAATCATCTTTTTTCCATAATCTGACCAAGGAACACTCCTTCCATATGGGTCAGGATTAAAGTTCAGGAGCAAATTGACAATATCTCAAACTTTGAACAACCTTCAGTGTGCTGTTCAATCAATTCTGTGAAAATGGAAAGAGTATAGCATAACTGGAAACCTACCAAGATTTGGTCTTTCACCTACACTGACAAGGATAAGGAAAGCATTTTGTAAAGATAAAGTAATGGTAGGTTTGGATGAGCTGTAGAGAGCCTCAGCTCAGGTTGGAGAACGTATTAACAAAACTGTTATACAAGAACCAATAATAACCTGCTTTGGAGAATATTAACACTGCATTACATTTCATTCATTCATGTGGATGCGACAATACAAAAATCCCACATTTTGAAGCATTTATGACGTGTATTTTTAATAAAATTCAAATTAATAATGTGATATTTATTCTGGTGATAACTTTATATTGACGCAAATGGAAAAAGCTAAATAGGACTTATTTTTTCTTTATTGAAATAAAAGCCTATAAAATTATTCTAATTCTGAATTAAATACAAAGGCATTCTAAAAATCAGATAACTGTGCTACAATAATGACGGATGTTGATGTTTTTAATGAAGCCTCTTAGATGTCATCAAACTTCCATGTGTCACAAATCCCCAATTAAAGAAACACACTAAGGTCTCATAATTGCTAAGAAATGGTTCAACAATAAATGTGACAATTTATTGCCCACAGTGTTGCAATTTATTGCTCCTACTAAACCTGTTGTTGGCTCCTAAATCATTGACCTTAAGTGTCAGAAAGCCTTGTTAGATGAGTGTCCATGGTGATAGTAAGCTTGAAGCACTTCTCTCTCACAATAGCAGGGGGTGGATAGCACCACTGTGTATGGATGCACTCCCTCAACACACACATACACCCACACAAAGCCCCCTCCTCCTTCCTGTTATTAAATTTGCCTGTTAATTTTCTCTGAGGGTTTTGTGTAATTAATGGACCAGTTTAGAAGGGCCAGCGAGACCCAAGCCGCCGTCACTACCCCTGTCCCTGCGGTCACTCATAAAGGGCCACTCCAGAGGCCCACTGGGGTCCCTCCAGCACAGGCGCCAGGCCCTGTCAGTCACATTACCACCCAGGGACATAAGCTTGTCTATCAGGACTTCAGTGATGGAAAGATCGGAGTGTGTGGTTGGTTATGGTAGATTTTCCCTCAAGTGGCTGTGATTGTGCTCATTACTGCCCACTTACATTCCATCAGCAAGTTTTCCAGCCCTGCACTGTTAGCACCACTGACTCATTAGTACAAATAAGGGTTGAGATTTCGGCCTGAGGTGTGCAAAGTCCTCAGGCTCCCAAGTTTTTAGAATACACTTGGGGAGCTTTCTTAGAAAACATGAAGAGAGACAGAAATTAACACGATGGAAAAAGGGGGAGACATGGTGCTTTTGTCTGATCAGATAAAACAGAGAGGAAAGAAAGAGGGGTTTCAATCAAAATGTAAGAATGTCCAGTGTGGTCTGTAGCCTGCCCTTTCCTGGATGAGTAAGCACATGAAAGCTTCTGTCAGGCACTGGTTGGCTCTTTTTACACACAGTCTGTTTACTCTTTTTAAGGTCCAACTTATCTCTGCTTTTCTCCATTACAACTTCTAAAAAAATACAAAATGTAACCAGTGTGTTAAAAGTATCACCATAAATATGAATATTTCTTATTTCACTAAAAGTACAATAAAATGAATTCTCCATGTATGGAAGATCATTTACTTTCCATCAGCCTGCAACAAGGTATAGTTGATTCATGACAGCTTTGTATCTACACGATGAGTTCTTAACGTCAACTTCAACCCCACCTGTGGTAAAGACAACTTATTGGACTTAATTTGGAAAGACACACACTTGTCTATATAAGGTACCACATTGGACAGTGCATGTCAGAGCACAAACGTTAAGCATGAAATCAAAGAATTGTCTGTGGACCTCTGAGACAGGATTGTCTTGAGGCACAAATTTGGGAAAAGATACAGAAAAATCTCTGTTGCTTTGAAGGTCCAAATGAGCACAGCGGCCTCCATCATTCATAAATGGAAGAAGTTTAGAACCAACAGGACCTTTCTTAGGACTCTTTCAACTAAACTGAGCAAGCAGAGTAGAAGGGTGTAAGTCAGGGAGGTGACCAAGAACCCAATGGTCACTCTGTCAGAGCTCCAGCATTCCTCTGAGGAGAGAGGAGAACCTTCCAGAAGGACAACCATTTCTGCAGCAATCCAAAAATTAGGCCTATATGGTAGAGCGGCCAGATAAAAGCAACTCCTTAATAAAAAGGCACATGGGAGCCCACTTTGATTTTGCCAAAAGGCAACTGAAGGACTCTCAGAGCATGAGAAACAAAATTCCCTGGACTGATGAGACAAAGATTGAACTCTTTGGTGTGAATGCCAGATGTCATGTTTGGAGGAAACCAGGCATGGTTCATCACCAGGTGAATACCATCCCTACAGTGAAGCGTGGTGTTGGCAGCATCTTGCTATGGGAATGTTTTGCAGCTGCAGAAACTGACAGACTAGTCAGGATAGATGGAAAGATGAATGCATCAGTGTACAGAGACATCCTGAATGAAAACCTCCTCCAGAGTGCTCTTGACCTCAGACTGGGGCGACAGTTCATTTTTTAGCAGGACAACGACCCAAAGCACATGGTCAAGATCTCAAAGGAGTAGCTTCAAAACCACTCTGTGAATGTCCTAGAGTGGCCAAGCCAGAGTCCAGACTTGAGTCCGATTGAAAATCTCTGGAGAGATCTGAAAATTCCTGTGCACAGACGTCTCTCATCCAACCTAGTGGAGTACTGCAAAGAAGAACGGGCAACACTGCCTAAAAATAGGTTTGTTAAGGTTGTGCCATTATATTCAAAGAGACCTAAGTCTGTAATTACTACCAACGGTGGATCAACGAAGTATTAATTAAATATGATTTCTTGGTTTTCTATTTGTAATTAAATTGCAAAACACTCAAAAAAAAAAAATTCCACATTGTCTTAACGGGGTATTTGTATATAAAATTTTGAGGAAAGAGATTAATTTAATACAATTTGGGCTAGATAGATGCAATTTTTGCTCCAGTCCTCACCTTCATTGTTGCTCCAATCTGAACAGGCCAGTGTCAGGTGTGTGTGCAAGTCTCATTTTTCTCCACATAAGAAGTCCATCTTTTACTCATGAGGTTTTAATTGTACTACTGTAAGATAGCAGTCAAACTAGTCCAATGACACCTTCTGTCACCTCAATCAAATTATGAGTCTATCTAAAGTTAGTTTCCCCACAGGATATTTTTGTAGCAAATGATACATATGTTTTATGTTAAAGGACTGATAGACAATCAAACTGCAGCTGCAGTCAAACAACCTTTCCTTTATTTGACTCAGGCATCAGCTCAGATATGATCAAATTGGTCACAGCTGAGGGTGAGAAGCCATTAGTGGTTCAACACAATCTGCAATCATTCCATACTGAGAGGACAAAAAAATTAAAAGCAAATAAACTGTATAAAAAAAACGCATTTTCCTACCTGACAAACATTATGCTCACAAACAAGAGCACAACAGCTGCAGCACTCTTGATGGTCTGGCTGTTAACACCTTGCCTAAGCTAACTGCCGTATGTGTAGCGTTAACTGTGTTAAGTACTCTTCCCTCGTTTGGGTTGTTTCTACTCTCAAATCTAAGAGCATAACTGTTTCAGAACCCTGGAGCAGAAAGTATTTTTAACATGGGTTTTTGGTGTATGATGAGAAATCTGTCCTATTTACCTGTTCCTTTTGCAAAGCACACCTATGTTTCCTGCATATATGGGCAAAAGGGTTCACTACATCTTTTTGTGTGTGACCAATAAGTGGCCAAATATCCTATGAAGAACACGGTCATGTTTCATGTACTACAGTTTCATGCACAGTATATTGTAGATCCTGATAACAGCATCATCCGTATATGTTTTTCAAAAAGAACCATCGATCGCTACATATGCTTTATTTGTTATGCAAAAGTGTTTAAAATCACCTATACCCTTTGAAAAAGGCTGATTATGATTTATTCATGTTACATACTCTCAACATTCATAGGATAAATGGCTTTAATATTAGTTATTTTGTCTTTAAGATAAATAAACTTAATTGTTTTTGGCCTCAAATCTGACATCAACAATGACTTAATCTATTCAGAAGAGTACATAATTTATCTGTACAATCGTTGAATTTTAAACGAGTCGTAATGGATGAATATCTGACAGTGTCATGTTGTAACCTAACCTCAAAGATAAGATTGTAAAAAAATATTGGTTTGATTTAGTTTGTTATAAAAAACACATATGGTAAGCACTGCAAATGAGTGAGTAGAAAGTCAAGTCCTTTTCTTCTCTTCTGACTAAGTAGTTTTTTTTTTTTCCCCTGAATGTAAGCAGTTCCACAAAATCTTTTTAACTTTTCTTGGTTCTAGAACCAACTTTAATAAGTTTTTCTTGCAACTTATATAAATTATCGATTTGGGTTTTGGTTTATACTGCCATACAAAAACAAACATATGATAGTAGAGATAAAGACACAGCTGGAACACTTGTTCAGTCTTGCAAACACAATATTGATCTATTTCTCTTGTTTATTTAATCTGAAGACTGATCTGTTTAAATAGCTGTCTGACAAGCTTAACTTGGTAAAGTTCAAAGCTCATTCAAAGCAGATGCCACAAGAAGTAAAAGGTAGAGAGAGGGGTGGGAAGATTGATAATAGAATATGAGATTAAATACAGTATGTCTGCCCTCTTCTGGTCAACACCACCATCATCTACCCTGACAGTCTACACTGAAGGGAGTAGATGGGGGCCAATGTGAAGAGGAGAATAGGGTTTAAAGCGCTATAGGACTTACTGTGCCCATAGACAACCTCTTCTATATTGTGGACTTCTAAAACAACCTCTATGCAAAGTCAAATATTCCACATTGTCTAAAACATTTCTTCAATTAAAATTTGTTGTGTAACACTATTATATTCCCCCTCATCATATCAACAAGGAGATTATATATTCATATTGTGTACCTTGCATGCTGTTAATATCAATCCAATGTCATATGAAATGACTTGTCTGAGTGTCTAAAAGCTCCCTGATATTCAAAATGTAATTAAACAGTGCTGCCATATCCTGCTATTTTCATTATTACCTAAGAAGCAGCTTGATTATGAGGAAAAGAAAATAAGAAAATGGAAATGGTTTCCCTCTGTCTCTTGACTGACAGCATTGTTTTTTTTTAATCTCATTAGCAACAGGAAATTGACTGCAAATGATGAGTGCACATTCCTAATATTACTAATTTACTTCAGCGCACTGGGTGTTTCTTTAGCACCTGGCATTTATTTGTTAGCCATAATTGCCATGGCCCCGGCGAACAGACAGTTGCTGAGTGACGCATAGGTAAAGGGTGCATGTGTGTGTGTGGAGAAGGAGTTCACATGGATATGTGTGTGCAGTAACAACTCACAAGACTGTGTTTATGTGAGGTGAATACACAGACTTAGATTTCAGCCCATATGTGTGCATTTGTGTGTTTCAGTGTGTTTTCCGTCTCCAGGGGCCTACGTCTGCCTCCGAGTGCTGTTGGGGCAGGTGTGTAGCCAACAGGCAGTAGTGATGGCTAGTTAGCCAACTCTGAAGTGAAAGGTGTACTCTTAGAAGAGATAGTTAGTGGTGGGCAGGATTAGGCTTCTTATGTCAATAACAGATGACTCTTTATTCTGTGCTACATCATGTTTGTTTGGAGAAATTCAAAAATTGGTCCCAGTGAGGTGCCCACACTTCGCGGCTGTATCAAGGCCTGGGGCAGCAAATCAAAGCATGAGGCTGAAGATAGGAAATCTCGTCAGCTATTATAATAATGTATTTTTTGGTCTAGGTTGAAATCATGTTTTATGTGTTTCTTGTGTCAAGGTGTATCTTATAATGATGGTAACTAGAATTATTTTATGGTAGCTCTTACAATGCTAAAATTCTTGTTAAATGTATGCTGTTAAAACCAAACATCCATGAAAGACATTAATTAAATACAAGAAAACAGTTTTATCACTGTGTCAAGGAAATTCTGATTTATCAAATATGTTAGTACAAGACCAATTAAGTGATCGACATCAGTAAAAATGTATTAACCCTCATGTACACCCTATATATATATATATATATATATATATATATATATATATATATATATATATATATATATATATATATATATATATATATAGGGTTTATTGGTTAGATTTTAATTAAAATGATTTGAGTTAAAATGATTTGAGTTTAACAACTAAAACAGACCTAAATAAATAATACATTTGTCAAATTCCAACCAATATCTAAAATGTACAAATTAGGTACAGTCAGAATAAAGTAAAAATGGCGTTCGGTGGGGGGGGGGATAAGGCCCCTGGCTATGGCTTCTGAAAGACCTTGCTAAAAATACAGCCCTAAAGGTATTTTTTTTCTTTCTTTTTTTTTTTTTTTTTTTTTTTTTAACAATTTAACAAGGTGCCATTTGAAGCCCTTTCCTTGAAGGCTATGGCTAAGACACTTAAAGTTATTTGCAATAACTGCCTTAGGGTTAAAAAGCTCAGTTTGTTACCAAGTTTGACTTAAGCATTGTGGCTAATCTTGTTGAATTTAAATACAAACTTAAATTCTCAGAAACTTTCAACACCAAAGTGCTGATGGCAGTTCTTAACTTTTACAAAATTGCTACATTTATGTATTTGACAAATCATACTATATAAACATATCTGATTGTTCTCTTCTGGGAAATGCATGTGATGAATAAGAATAGTCAATAGACTTACATCTGCAAGTATACTTTAATCAAAACGTTAATTGAAGATTTGTTAACTAACTTAAATTAAATGTATCCATTTTTGAATATTGCATTTACAAAGAATTAGGCCTAATTACAATTTAAATTATTTAAATGGCTAATACTTAATACCCCCCAAAATTCTGTTTTATAATGTGTGAATTTTGAACTTAATTCACAAGGATCTCCGATCTCTTTTGCAGACGCTTCAATCAGTCATTTATGCAAAAACAGTTGCATAGGTAATTAAACCAGTCAGCAATTATTTGATCTAAAACAAAATTTTGCATGACAAGAAAGTTCCTGGAAATTACCATAGACAAATTAAGATTCATTGTAACTCACTTCATTTCCAGCATAAATCTGTTTTATTGATTTCATTTACAGTATTTTCTCATTGTATTGTCTTGCTGGCCTTTGTGAAAGAGATGTCAATCACTCTGACATATGGGTAACTAAAGATTAAACATGAACAGAAAAGTGAAAATATTGATTTGGTACAGGGTTTATTTCTGACACCACTATATGTTTGATATGAATTGCGGGTTGCTGTGCCAGAGAGCACCAGCAGGTCTGTTTTTGTGTTGGTCCACAGTTTACTATGTTTTTGATGCCATGCCAATGTCTGTGTCTGTTTAAGCGTGCCAGCGGAACAGTGTATCCACCTGCATTTTTGTTTGTGTGTGTCTGTTTGTGTGTCTGTATGTGCACTGTACATGTCTGAGTGATTGTACATGTGCCTGCTCGCCTTTGTGCATGCATCTGTGCTTGCCCATGTGTCTTTGTATGTGTGTGTGTTCCCCTGAGCTTTCAGGGGAAGCCTGGCCTTGTGCTCCTCATCAGACTCTGTGTCTTGAGGCATGGCTGTAGGGTGGGCCTTTACCGCAGGGATCCTGGGACCAGTGGGGGACAATAACTTCTGCCTTATAGCTGTGGGGATGGAGGAAAAAAATGAAAACAAAAGGACATAAATATTGTTAAATACTGTTTACCCCCTTTGATTTTGTTCACTTTTTCCTAATCTTGCCTTACTTCCCCTCCGCAAAGAGTTTCACAAGATATCACCTTTCAGGACTAAGTCTTTGGTATCTGTGTGCTGTATTATGCACATATTTTAAGGGAATCTTCTGTCAGCACCTTGCAATTAGGCTGGTCACATGATCAGGTCTTGTCACAAGAAGCTTTTTTTCCAAAGAAAAATAGCTTCAGAAGGAGAAAAAAAGGGTTGTTTTTTGGAAGGTAAGGAAAAACTGAGATGATCACAAATGGATTATTAAAAAACAATGATGCAAAAGATATAAATTTCAGCATTTAATTCATCATAACAGCTGTTAAGCTAATTTTATCTGTACATTTTATAAAATTTATTTTTTAAATCTTTTGGTTAATATTGTTTTGTAGTTATGCTTCAAAATATGAATTATCTTTACTACTTTATGACTTAATCCATTAATTCTTTATTAAAATGTGTAAAAAAAATTTAATTTTTTTCTAACCAAATAGATGTGTTATGTGTTCAAATGATAACAATATAACCTCATTTAAGTAGCTCTCCTCTTTTTTTGCAGTATTTGATGTTGCTGTTCAAGTCTTCCAAGTTTTTTTTTTTTTTTTTTTTACAAAAGTAGCACAATTGTAAAAAAGACGGATGATAGATTAAACCATACACTCATCAATGTCACAATGAACAGAAAATCTTAACTGATGACTTCACCGAGATTGGATTACCTGTTCTCCTCCTTTCGTGGGAAGAAAAGTAGATTTCACCTTTCACCTCTGGGCATTCTGAACGAGAGCCACACACACATCGGCAATATTCGCAGGAGTTCAGCTTTCTGTATATCTTCTGTACAGCTGAAACAGAAACAACTATTTTATTTTAAATAATTACTTTTGTCAGAATTTACTATTTTACTTAGAAGATGAAAGGATTCACAGACATAAGCCAAAATTTGAATTTCTCTTTTCTGCACCCAAGTTATGCAGTGTTGATATTCACATATTTCTGGGACAACAAAGTAGCTGAAAAAGAAGATGTTTGAATGGTTTGCTCTGCATTTTATGAAGTAATGCTTTCTAGAAGTCAGAAGCAAGACAAGTTGCCATTTTCCCTACAAATGATCAAGTCAGTGGCATGTTCAGAAGGGCTTCTTGTTAATTTGCACCTTCACCAATAGACACCTATCCATTACCATATTCTTCCCTTTACATTAACATTTCAATCCATTGTGAAGGATTACAAAGCCATTTCTAAGGCTTTGGGATCCCAGCAAACCACAATGAGAGCCATTCTCCTCAAATAGAAAAACATGGGACAGTAATGATCCTCCCTCGGAGTGGCTGGCCAACCGAAATTTCTGCTAATCGAGGAAGTTCACAAAGAAACAAGAAGAGCATCTATACCACATTTATATCAGCTAAAGTTAGAGTTCATAGTAACACAATAAGAAAGAGGGAAGGCAAAAAGTGTATCAATGGCAGAGTTTCTTTGCAGGGTCGGGAGGGGGACTGGTGCCTATCTGCAGAGGTAGGGTACACCCTGGAAATGGAGAACATGGAAACTCCTTGCAGAAAGACCAGGCTGGATTAGAACCCAGAACCTTCTTGCTACAAGACAACAGTGCTTCCAAATGCGCCATTGTGCAGCTCTTTTGATTATCCTCAAGACTAACATGTTCTGTAGCCTGAGATATCTGGCCATTAGTTCATGGCATTAAGCTTACGTGCAGTTAGGTTATTTAGCAGCACAATGATCTGACACATAAGTGGCAAAATGAAAGTGACCTAGTTAAAGACTAGGCTTAAATCCAAATTATTACCTGTCAAAAACATCACCTAAGCGATTCATGTCTAGAAACCATTTAATGTTATTGAATCAAAATGATTCTGCAAAGATTAGTGTGACAAAACTCCTCTAAAGCGATGTAGCTCATTGCCAGTTATTACAAACAGCTAATGGCAGCTGTTGCTCAGCATAGAAAATTACTTCGAACCAGCGGTTGCCAAAGTGGGTAAAAATTGATGCATGGTCAGTGGGAAACGTCCCATGGCAGATGGCTCCATTTCGTATCCAAAACAGTTGGGGCTGAATCGACCCAAACTAGAAAAGTATGAAGAAGCAAAGGGACCAAACCTCTAGCACTCTTTATTTTCTAATAATGCTAAGTAGCAACCAACTCTGTTTTGATACCTCCAGCAGACAAATTTTGTATATTTTATTAGCTCATAGTTGACAAGCTGTTTTGTTCTCATTCCATTCTTAAGAATAATCTTAGTTAAGAAGCTGCAGTTTTATCCTATAATAGAGAAAAAAATAAATGGGATCTTTGTTCCAACAAATGGGTCCACTCTACAAAAAGTAAAGTGTTGCTTTAAATCTTGTTTGAATAAATATGTAACAACCATCAAGCTAATATCATTACCTCTGAGTGACACAGCAGCACTTGCTCCATAATGTGTCTCATTAGCGAGAAAGGGATGAGAAGCTGGATAACGTGTGCACACACACACACACACACACACACACACACACACACACACACACACACTAATGTGAGTAAGGGGATGGATAGAGGTGGGGGTTAGTGTGGCAGAGAGAGGCGGTCAGTGAGGTGGAAAAACTCAAAAGACAAAAGGGTGTGTCATGCCAAAACGACGACCACTCATCTAGTTTTAGACGGCAGAAAAGAGACAGCAGAGACAGAGACAGACAAACTGACAGAAGAATAGAGAGATGTGGAGAGTGTGGAGGGGATGATCAAAAGGACTGCAGCCATAATGATGAGGCCTCTGACTGGATGGACGCTGTCTCCATCCAGTTTGCTCTCATTAGTGTCAACTCTCCTCTGACAGACACAACGCCGCATGTAGTACATGGATGCCTTACACTCATACTTTCTTGTCTGCAGTCACACACACATACTTTTACAATAAACCAGTCCCTGTGTGAATTAAGTCAAAGTCAACCCATAGTTACTGAGGGTTTAAATATAGATTTTCTATTAAAATGATTTTTTTTTTTCAATTAATCTTATAGCTCAAGTTAATCAGGTGATTTGCTTAATTTGTTTTGATACTCAAGTATTTGCAACTAGTTCTGAGGTAAGTTCTTGACAAAAAAAAGATGAAATGTTAATTTACTGTTTACTGTTCTGTATTTGATGAACCTAGGAGTATAAAACTGGTTGTTTTCACTCTGGCTAGTAACCAGACCCATTCCTGCTATGACACAAAACAGTATCATGCTTCTGTTATTTACCTGAACCCTTGGTCCATATCTACAGGAATAGCTTGTGGAAATCCCCGTCATAGATCCATGACACTGCCATGCGCACCTGCATCCCCAGGATTATGTACTGCTAATGTCTCTTTCCTGAAGGGTTGCATGTATTCGCAAAGTTGAGGTGCTAGATCTAGGTTTTGCTAAAGGATATTGATAATTACTTTCATTGATGTATGGTTTTTGAAATGTATTTTTAGAAGACGATTAAAAGCCATGCGGGTCATAGAATGGAACCATGTTAGACAACCAATATAACAAGCCTTGATTATCAAGTTATCCAGCTTGCCTGAGCTGGTACAAGACAGTATCCATGTTGAAAAGCTAGTAGCTCATTCTGAGGTGGGCATGTTTTATTGCCCTACAAAAAACATATTTTTGTAAAACAAACAAACAAACAAACAAACAACAACAACAACAACAACAACAACAAAACAAGAATTGAAAAAGTTCTATGGTGGGCTAACAATCTTTCTAGACCATACCTTGCCTTCAGCCCTTTGATGTTAGATGAATAAATAAACCCATCATCTCCAACAGCAGTTCCCAAAGTTAGGGTCAGGAACCCTAAGTAAGTGTGGGGTCACTTGGATCTCTTTGGAAATAACCTAAATACCATAAATGAAGTTGAGAAAGCATAAAGATTTTATAAATAAAAGATAAAAAAAAGTTAAAAAAAAAAAAAAAAAAAAAAAAAAAAAAAAAACTGTTTATTTTTGAAAATAAATAAAAGCAACATGTTGGCCAATATATTGGCTGTTGATGCTGATTTTGTTGTCATTGTACCACTTTTTATTTGATTCTGTAAAATTGCTTGTATGCTTAATTAAGAGTTGGGGTCATAACCCTCTTACGTTTTTATTTTGTGAGAAGCTGAAAAGTTTGGGAACCACTGATCTACAAGAAAGTTTTAATGATTGCAAGTTTTTAAAAATGTGTTTATACCATTTATTTCAGGGGAAATAATACATTATCAAACAAAAATCTTCATTGAATATTAGACACAAGAATAACGTTTGAATTTATTGTAGACTATCATGAATCCACATAAGCCTAATATTACACATACAGGCTCAAGTTTAGACATTCAAGTTGCAGAGGAACCACAGCTTTTTCTGTACCCATTAACAATTCTGCCTGAATATTTGACCATTATTCTTATCAGAAATGATAGAGCTCATTTAACCACTGGCTGATTTCTTGGCATTGACTTGGTTTTCAAGAATAGTTCACACATTTTTAATTGTGTTGGGGTCTAGACCATAATAGAAGCTTAAATAAAGTCCCCTTTATGCATTCTAAAAAAGACATGATTGTGTCTGCAATTAATGTCTTGTTGGAAAACCCAGTTGTATTAAAGTGTCAAACATCTGGCTATAGGTTTGAGGTGGATTTAGCACATCTGGCTTCTTCTGGTGCAGAATTATGACCCGTCTCACGTCAATACTGTAAAGTGAGCTAAAACGCAACATGACAGTTCTGACTGCAGACACTTTGAAAATGATGGAATACGTATATGATTTAGTACCACATATGGTAGTGGCACAAATCAGACGGGTTTTTTTTGTTTTGTTTTTTTTGTTGTTGTTTTTTTGGGGGGAGGGGTCATTCAGACTGCCATGAAAATGTTTGATATGGGTCGAATATGGGCAGAAAAATCTGATTTGGGTTGCACTTGTCTGCTGTACGAACATAGCTTTCAAGAATAAATACTTTTTCATGGTACCAAAAACCTTTGACTGCAAGTGTGTGTGTGATTATTTATTTTATTCACTTGACCAACTCTTCAAGTTCAAAATTCAATTGTACTGGATACCAGTGTGGTAGTTTCACATTCAAAATGTTGTCGCTCAAATCTCTATTTTACAGAACACAAACAATGCCTTAATATTCATACACTTCTTTAGGGTGCATTAGATGATCATTTGCTACTGTGTTACATTGGTTATCAACAGAAAATTATAATATTTAGCAACTCTGTACTGCAAGTTAGCTGGAATGATAATAATAAAAGTTAAATGCGGATATCATTGTAGATGGAAAATTATAAGCTATTGGGAAAACAATATTAATATGAAAAAAATACATATAAAATATAAAACAACAAAATGTGACCACATCTCATTTGTTTTTAGGCAATATTGGCAGTAGGAGATTTCTACTTCTTATAGACACCATCAATGAAGTGTGCTCCCATTATACGGTGCTGTTTAGCATTAGCTATTCATAGCTTCAAGTGGGAAGCATAATATCCCATGGGTCACTTTCACTCTTAAACCACAATAATGGCACTTTCATTTAACCCCTTAATATATGTTAATCCAACGATGTCAATGGGTTCTCTTAATACTCTTGCACAGGCCATTGGGGGGTCTGAGAAGCCAGAGAGGAGTAAGCTGAACAGACATACAAAGGCTGGCTGTAGAGACAGCCTTCATATTTGATTTAATAAGCGAGCCTTCCTTAAAACAAAGGCACATTGTTGGAACTAGGCTCTGTGTTGTATGTCTGGTGTGTGTATATGTGTTGGATATTTAAAACTGTCTGTGTGAGCCTCTACGTGTGTACTGCTCTGAATTTTTTTTTTCACTCACTTGCTAGTCAACGAAGGCACTCTGTTCATTTGGCTTCTCCTGGCTGGAGCATCAGTTTGAGAGTCTCCATGACTCAAAAAGTCTCCAGAAGGTTTAAAGACACGGTGGGGAGTGTGAAAATAATGAATATTTAGTCTATTGAAATGAAAATACCAACAGCCTCTGGAGACCTGAGTGTTGAAGTCTTTGCCGAAGGGATCGCCATCTGCTTCTATCTATCTATCTATCTATCTATCTATCTATCTATCTATCTGTCTGTCTGTCTGTCTGTCTGTCTGTCTGTCTGTCTGTCTGGTGTTTACGGATGCATGTGTGTGCACCTATGTGTGTTTTTATTGTACTGCATGTCTCACAGAGGCCTGAATGGTGCCTAGTTTTGACAGAGGGAGCCCACAAATCAGGAGTAAATCAGGACCTTAGGGCATGCCTGCTTCACTGAGGGGGAAGTGAAACATATTCACTGAGACCAACTCAGCCTCAATCTGGCCTCAGAGAGCCCTGTGCAACACTGACCCACAACCAACCCACTCATAAAGACAGGTTATCTGGGCTGGTCGGTAAACTTTTCACTGCTTATCAATTGTTGTAATTAACTGGCAGCAGCTTCACAAGCAGAGCCCTTTTCTGGTCAGACGTTTTTGTTTGCAGGTTAGCCAAATAAAATTAATGCACGCAGAATTGCAACAGCTCACGAGGAATAAAGATGCAGTTCTGTAGAATAATCTTAAATTATGCAGTGCATTTTTTAAGATTATTTAAAAAACGAGTTGTATGTACAGTGCCGTGAGAAACTATTTACACTATTTAAAATTGATCACATTTCTTTCCCATTACACCCACAAACTTTAATGTATTGTGTTGTAATTACTTGTGACACACAGACACAAATTAGCATTTCAATATGAAGTGGGAGGAAAATGATACATGGTTTTCATATCCTTTTATTTTTTTTACAAACAAAAATCTGAAGTGTGGTGTGCATTTATATTCAACCCCTTTTCTCTCACACCCTTAAATAAAATTTAATGCAACGAAATGCCATAAGCGACCTAATTAGTAAATAGAGCACATCTGTGTGTAATTTACTGAGTATAGTGCTATTCTTAGAAGGTCAAACATGTTTGTTAGTAGACATCCATGAACACATTGATCTGATTGTTCCATATGTTACTACAGAGCACTTCGCTCTCAGTCTGCAGGTTTATGGGTAGTTCCTAGAATTTCTAAAAGTAGAATGGGAGGCAGATCCTTTAGTTATCAGGCTCCTCTCCTGTGGAACCAGCTCCCAATTTTAGTCCATGAGACAGACACCCTATCTACTTTTAAGATGAGGCTTAAAACTTTCCTTCTTGATAAAGCTTATAGTTAGACTGGTTTAGGTCATCTATGTGAAGAGTTGAAGAGTTGGTCATCTATAGCTATCTATGTAGTTATGTCGCCATAGACTTTGGCTCCTGGAGGACAAACTGACCACTTTTTCTCACTTTCTTCTTCTGCTCATCTACTATTTGCATATTTTGCTGTTGTTTCAACTGTTAACGTTTTGTTTTCTCTCAGTAATTTTTCTCTCCATAGAAGCTACACCTGGCCTGGTGTTCTGTTTGTCTGAGGTCCCTTCCTGGTGAAGGGCATCAGCTAAGATGCTATTAACACTTTACTTTCATTAACATTGAAAATAATCCAACATCAGTTCATCTGTTTCTTTTTGTGTAGCTGCTCTGTCTTCTCAAACCCCCAGTCGGTCACGGCAGATGACCATTTGTACTGAGCCAGGTTCTGCAGGAGATTTATTCGTGTTAAAGGGGAGTTTTTCTTATCCACTGTTGCTACATGCATGCTTGGTATGAGGGATTGCTCATACCAAGCATGATTATTGTGTCAATGACACAACACAAACAATTTTCTGCTGTTGCTATGTACTCGTCCAGGAGGAGTGACTGCTGCAAGTCATTGACTCAATGTAAACTGCTGAGTTTCTTTAGACAGAAACTTTTTAAACTACTCTGAATAATCATTTTAGCTTCTGGTACTGTTTGATAACTAGGATCAATTGAAATGTATGTGTTACTGAATCAAAATTATTATTATTATTATTTTTTTTTTTTTTTGTAAAGTACCTCAACACGACATTTGTTGTGAATTGGCGCTATATAAATAAAACAGAATTGAGTTGAATTAATTGTTCAGTCCATTGTCTGAAAATGAAAAGATGTGGCAAAACCGGAAACCTAATTAGACATGATTGTGCGTATAAACTGACAGGCTAGACAAAGACAGCAATAATGAGTGAAGCAGCCAAGACTTAACTCTGTAGTTAAGTCTACGCTACGCTACGCACCTACACCTACACTCCACACCTACGCTGTGGATCTATGCATAGATCCACAGCGTAGGTGTGATGATCTGTTGATTAGTACTGGGATCTGTTAACTGGAGAATACTAGTCCTGGACTCCACGGTTCCAGAGAAAGCCAATATTCAAAGAAAGCCATTAGATATTTGGTTTAGATTTTGTCACAAGCCATTGAAAGCAGCTTTATGTTTTTCATGGACTTTTACTTTTTAGCTTCACTAATTCTATTATTTCAGGATCGTTTTATTCATGTTCTGAAATTCAAGTGAGGGGCGGGGTTTTCTCTGTGGGGCGAGTCTGGTCTGGTCAGACTGCAGTGAATTGAGAGACAGCGAACT